>LQRL01069233.1:0-16696 GCA_001703475.1 Hydroides elegans
TACGATCTATGTCCAGTGAGCGGCCCATCCATCACAAGGCGATTTGCTGTATGAGGTGTGACTCACCATTTCCTGCCTAATATTCCCCAACCGACACCCAACAGACACACCTCCCAGTATATCTCTTTATCATCCTGCCCATCCCCCCTCCCCTCCGCCACTCTTTCCCGGCACCAAGCGAGCTTACAACCACCTTTCTTTCTCCTTTATGAATGACCACAGACCGGCGTGAAGGTCTACAGAACCGCCCCTCCTCCATTCACAAATCTCTTGATTTCCATCCCCCTTGCTGTGCATAAGCTGCGCATTCTTAAATTAAAAGAGTTTGAAAGCTCAACGTGTAGGCTGGCCCATCTTCCAAAAAATCCTCCACTTCTTTTAAGCCAATAATAGTAATTTGTTTGTCAATCAATTTATTTTTGGAAAATGCGAGAAATTTAATAAGGTTCCTGGAAACGGGAATACTTTCTTTTCCTTTACAACCCGAACGAACCAGCGCCCTATTCTCCTACCTACCCGTTGCATCTTTATGCTCATCTCAAAAAGCACCTCTTATGACATTTTTCGATTATACTCCGATTTCACAACAATACCGTAACTTTTCATCCCGCGCATTTCTCGCGTGTACGTGCTCATTTGATATGGGATGAACCCGGAGTCATATGACATAATTTTTGTGAATGGGAAAATTGAAAAAAAAAAGTGAAAAATATGTGCATTTGATATGAGAAGCCGGATACGTCATCGCATCAAGTGATACGAATCAAGGAAGGTCACAAATGATGTCCTCTTCCCTTATTTGCTTATCCATGTTAAATGATTGAAAAACATCTATTTAGTAACATGATTAAAAAAAACTATTTAGTAAAATGTTTTTTCCTTGTTTTTGATATGTCAGTTTCGATTGTCTGACACAATATTTGCTGATGAGCAGTTCAGATGCACTTTAATAGCAAACGTTCAAAAATTGTTCTCATAACAACAGGGAAATATTCAAGAATGAGAAGTACATTGTACATGAAGGTTAGGGCGGGGTTAACAACATTTACATAGTAGCCTACTAATCTTTTAACATTTTATCTGTACAACTTTATTTCAGTGCAAAGATTGATTACATGCATTTCACCGCGATTTGAATACATTTGTACCATGGGTCATTCACAGTAATTTGCAACAATCTATAGCTTTTTATCGATAAGAATCGCAGATTTTACAATAAAATTAGTAAGGAAATATAAATCAATTAATGGACCAGCTCAATCCCTTTCGACAGTATCGCCACCATTTCGATGTGAGAATCACTAAGATGCAACAAACAGCAAAAGGTGTAAAGCCTTTGACATGTACTTCCTTACAAAAAAAGTCCCACAGTACATCCAGGATCCATGTTTGCCCAATCGGTAGAGTACCGGCACTACGGATCAACTTACGTTGACCGATCATTCCAAAGCGCATGTCGTCATAATGTGCTATGGAATTTCCGAATACAACCTACACACCCTTCTCATTCTCAAATTTCATTTCCGTCCCCTTATCTCACTCATTTTTATCTGTTATCTGTCCTTTTCTCCCTTCACTATTTTTCTCCAGCACCACAACTGTAACCTGATCAGTCCAAGGATTGTTGTGTACAGTGTACAATGCAGACCCGTGTTTGTAAGCAGTACTTCCGTACTTTAGCGCTGGTTCCTATTATCAAGGTCACACAGTCATTTGTCAACGTTCGCTTGAGTAGCCTGGAACGCTGGCTGACATGTTTATTTGTAATATTATGAATCTAGTCATAGCTAAGGTTCTGATTTCGAATATCGAGGATGATGATGGTGCATATGATTTGCATGATTTTACATGGAACTCGGTTAATAATTCATAATGCATTATTTTTGTTCTTAAGTGAAGTCATAGAATTTCTTAAACTCGTACAAGATGTAGGTTCAGATCTTCCTGACAATTTTTCTGGAAAACTATCTAATATTTTTTTCGGGATCATATAATATATAAAGCAAAAAATAGAAAGAGGGAGAGAGAGAGAGAATGAAAGAGAAATATAGAAAAAGAGGAAGAGGAGAGAGTGAAATCGAGAGAGAGTGAGTGTGTAAGAGAAAGACAATTGGAAATAATGTAAGATATAATGATTGATAGAACGATACATAAACAGTTAGATAGATAGATAGATAGATAGATAGATAGATAGATAGATAGATAGATAGATAGATAGATAGATAGATGGATAGATAGATAGATGGATAGAACAAGAAAGAGAAAGAGAGGGAAAGAAAGAAAGAAAGAAAGAAAAAGAGAGAGAGAGCGAGATGGGTTGAAAGGAAGAGCAAGAGAGAGAGAGAGAGAGAGAGAGAGAGAGAGAGAGAGAGAGAGAGAGAGCGAGAGAGAGAGAGAGCGAGAGAGCGAGGGAAGGGGAGAAAAGGAGACGAGAGAGAAAAAAACATATGAGAGACAGAAAGGAAGATCGAGATAAAGAGAAGAAAGAAGTGAGACAAAAGGGAAGATTGGTCTGGTCAGGTAACATCTGACAGATTGTCATCTTTTATTGACCACCAGCGTTAATATTATGAAATACAGTCGGTCAGATATCTAATCTATTATTCAAGCGCCTCTTACTATAATCACTACAGCTTCTTTAATGTGGTTAAGCAGTTTGAGATCGAAACCCGGTACAAACGGGTTGAAAATGTTGCTTTTTAGAGTGACATGTGGTTAAAGAATATATCATTAAACCATATCACGTATCGAAACGCATATTACATCAAAAGGTTAATGGGTGACCATCACCATTTTGTATCATTACAATTATAGTTCAGTCGAGAACAAAAATAATGCTACGATGTTGTGTTGTATGAACAAGTATAGGTTATTCTATGATACGAGCGTCTGCATGTGATATACAGGATGTCGAGCCGTAGGCGAGACATCCTGTATATCACATGCGACGCGAGTCTCATAGAATAACCTACTTATTCCACGGTTCTATTCAATTCGAGAGATTTATGGCATTGAGGTTTTTCACATACACACTGTATCACTCACTCCTGAACTCTGGTTGACCTTTTCACTCCTAGTCTCCTCTCGCAATCCAGATACTTTTTCGACCACATGATCGGCTTTTTGATCAATTGCTAGGAAGCGTTGACAAAGCATAGTCAATTTTTAAAATCTGAGCATTTTTCCAATATGGTTATATTATATTTTAAAATGATGAAGGATATTAAGACGCCATCTTTTCATAACCGAATTACTTAATTGTCATAATATATCGCTTTATTCACAATATTTGCGTTGAATTTCGGAGCAATCGAAGAAAATATCGCAAGCGAATACTGCCATAAAAGTCCGTTCAGACAAGAGCAATTTTTTTTCTCAAATAGATACGAATTCTCAGATAGTTCATTCAATATCTACGATACATTATTTGAATCTCGCATTTATTTTTTTAAAAAAGTTTGCCCGAGCCTCAACGCGCCATAAAGTTGGTGTGCGGTGAGGCTATAAAAAGTGTGGAAATATGTGGATACAGGGAAAGGTCACCACAAACTGGTTATATGTAGGTGCATCGTGGCAATATTTAAAATAGGTCATGCTTAAGCGTGTTGATGAAATTTTACAACCCAAACAGTGGCAATACGGGATTTATTCCATGGTTTTTACAACCCAAACAGTGGCAATATCCAGATACAGACACGCTTTTTTATGGCATCATCGCTGTATGATTTTTTCTCCTCTCGAGAGTTGAATAGAACAATGGAATAAGCAGTTATGGTTGATTCTATAAATCATCTATGTTCTAACAAAAGTCCATCTGTATACGAATCTATGATATTTTACCTTGGAAATGCTACTCATCAAATCTGAGTTTATTGGTATACGGATTTGGGCTAGGCTTAGTCTTTAAAATGATTAAAAAAAAAAAAAATTCAAAGATTAACTTGCACATATTCAACGAGAAAGTAAATGCGTGGTAACCATGTTTGGGGTTTCCTTTTTGGACCAGATTTTGAAATACTACACCGAATAATGAAATAATACTGTTGTTGCTAAACTTAAACACTTAAATTGGCTTCATTTTATTTCGATAAAAATAAACAAGGGGGAGTATCTTTTTTAATATAGCATCAACGGAAGAGCGATAGAAACGTTCTTATTTTAATACCTACTAGTATCTGCATAAAAATCTATTTCTCTTAGTTCAAATTTATTTTCTCAAATAAATTTATATAAAAAGTTTGAAATATGGGTTTTCCAATTGGGATTCAAAAAGGGGGTGTGGTATTCGGTCACCTCAAAAATGATAGAAGTAGCACTTTTTCATTATTTTAGAGTACTTATTAAATTTATAAATTGAGGTAAATTTCCTCCTTTTGACTCAAATATCGGGCATGACAAGCAAACTACAAAAACAGTAGGGCTAGCACCTAGTATTTGATATGAGCCATGACGCAAAGTAATTAGCGATGACGGTAGTAGCCACCACAAGAAATCGTGAATTTGATAAAACTAATTCCTGATCATATAAAAGATAAGGAAGAGCAATATGACTCATCGAATTTCCCCCTGGATCTTGAGTCATATATTGACGTCACAAAATGGGAAATGGGAGTCGCTCAAATGTACTCATTTATCTTATAGGATGTAGGTTACTGGGATCCGTCAATAATAATAAGGTTTAAGATATTCAAATCAGTTATTATGTCTTAGGCGTTGGTGTATAATTATACGCTTAATTAGTTTTACTAAATGTGCTAACTGGCACTGGCATATTCTCATTCTAAATAGCGGACGAATATTACAAAAGGCATAATAGTGCTTAAAATATGATTTAGTTTCGTTATAGCATAAAAAGTTACTCAAAGTTTATTGGCTAGTAATGGTAAATATCTTATATACTGAAAAGAAAATTCACACATGCTTAAAGGCTCGGGGAAATAACCTAATACGCTTAGATTACGATAATATCAAAATAAATGTCATTTAGCCAAGCAGTTAATTAAGATAGTTACGCAATAAAATTTGTTAATTCATAAGTATGTAGGAGGAGGTGCGAAAATCGAATTAATACGAAACATCGATTTATACCAACCCTTAAATTAACATCACTCATCAAAATCAGATGTTCAGAAGTACACCAAATATTACAGTTCGACTTTTATCATGTGCCCAACTTTCAAGAAAACTAAACGTTCACGTTGACTTTTATGACAGCCTGAGAGTCGATTGTGACGAACTAAGATTTAAGGTTAAGGTAGATCCCTGTATTAACTTAAAGTTAGGGACGACACTGAGAGGGTACATATGCACACTGAAGGCCAAGGCATAACGGTACTAAGGAACGTTTTGGTATTTTGAGAGACTTGAAAGTCAGAAAGACATAAATTATTTATCATAAAGCAAAAGTTATCTATCATATAGCGATTTATTTAAAGATTATATCGCAGAAATTTTGCTTATGATAGAATAAATGCTGGATTTTGTAATATATGCTAAGCACAAAGATTCATGTGACATATTTTAATTTCATAGCAAAACAGTCTTGTTTGTGTTCGTACCTTTATGCACCGGGCGCTTCAAATGAATAATTATTTACTCAATTAACATCTAAAATATGAAATACCTTACCCAGTGTGGACGACAGCAAAGGCTTTCTTGGCTCGTTCATAGAAAGCAAATCGCTCGACCATTTCAAACTGAACCTGACAGAAAACATAATAACATGCATGATATATCAACAAAATATACTATTATGTATATGTATAATTTTATTGAATGTAACATTATAGTACGGCCCTACTCCAATTTTGGTATAACTAAAGATTTGTCAGATACCTTGATTTTGATACAGATGAGGAACAACAAGCCATTAGAATCTCAACAAAAAAAAGAGAAACACCTATGTTTATAATTTAAAACACCGAAGTGCTTACATTGCTCGCTGATTATAGATAATTAAAAACTTATTTGTTCAAAATATCCACTCGGGGCTTAAATGTAATACATCTCAATAATTAAAAATGTATTTCACTTAATTATGACATTGACCTAAAACAAGGGACAAATATGCTATCAAGCATTTCAATCGACGTCTTATTCAACGCGCAAAGGGATTTTATAATGATAAACAACTTTTTATCAAAGTTATCCACTGGGACAACGTTATTCTTTATATTTTTTCAAGCAAGTTAGTATATGCACCACGGGAATAACGGTGTCACACCTAATCATATTCATTGTCAGTTTATACGTCATTCGTCACGTCTTGTCACCTTCACAAGCTACGTTGGTCAGGTGGATGTTGCTTTAAATTCAACAAATCAAATGGGAAATTAAAGAAAGTTGTCAGACCCTTAAGAACGTCACAACCGCGTATGTGATTGCACACTGTAACAAATTCTCAACACTGACTATGAATTCGCAAAGCAACAACTAACTAATTGGTATTACTTAAATACATTTGTACATTGACATCGTCGAATTTTGTGCGTCTATTTGAAAAGTCGCAATGGTTGTAGAATTGTATTAAAATGAAAAGAGCGCGTAAATCATATGACGCCGTATTGGCAAGGAACGTGTGACGTTTCAAACTTGATCTGTTTAGGATTCGATCATTCGTTTCATAACACGTCATGAAATCATTGATATACACATAGATGCATATGGACAAACCTCCTTCTTCTCGGCTTTATTCACCATTTGTTGATAGGTTGACCATACCGGCGGCGTCATGCCCTTTTCCTGGTCAGAGGGTACCAAGTTCATCAGAGCTACCTGCAACAATATAACGTGGTAAATAGTGAGGGGGGCATTCGCATAAGCACTCAACCTGGCAATATGTGGCTTTACCAAAGCTTCTATGAAATAAGACAGGAAGGATGGAAGGCAGGGGAAAGTTACATTTACGTTGCAAATCTCCGTTACATATAACACATTATCATTTTATCCTATACTAAATCAATATAATCCACAGGGTCGTCACGGCTACCACGGCAGTGGTGGTCTAACATTAGAAACTCTCCGAGCGCCGAAGGCGTGAGCCAAAATTTTAAATGAGAAGAAGAAATATAAAGAGAGAGAAAGAGAAAAAGAAAGAGAAATATAGCAATTTACATGCGATTACGCGAAAGAGCCGATGAAAGGTAGGTTGATGAAAAACTTTTACACCAACAGAGGAAAAAAACTTGAATCTCGTTATAAAACGCTATATAAAGTAGCATAGTATAATATTACTTGCGGTATTAAGCATTGTATAACCATATATTTTAACCAAGGTATTTTAACAATATTTGACAAGCCGATTACTTACACAATGCAAAAAAAAAAAGTTTCTTTTCAGGTTGAAGAAATGACGTATACAAGTAGGGGAAATGCGTGAAAAACTACGTGTGATAAGCACATAAGCACTTGATACTCAGAAGGAATTTACCTTCCCTTACAACTACTTTGACACATGTTTAGAGTAAACGAACTCTTCAGAAGACACCGTCATGTTGTCATGTGATCGACCATTCATGGATTTTTCCATATTTGGTCATGATTGACAGCTAAGTTTGATTGACAGAGCAATGCCGAGTATATTTAATTTACAAACTGAGTAAAGTATTTCAAGCATACACGGTTAGTTGGAACGGGATATCGAGAATCTAGCACTCATGACGTATGCAGTTGCCTCAGAATTTAGTAAATTGTATTCAGGCTAACTTTGATATTTCAATCAGTAAATAAAAACACAAAAGAGTTGAGCCCTACAAACACCCTTAAAACATACATAAATTATTTGTTATAATCATTTATGCTGTCATTACATCACAAACATGAATCCAGACCGGTTACCGATACGCAACCTTTAACAGTAATTTAAGAGTATAATGTACATGTATTTGCAATGTTCAAGATGGCGATGCGGTCTAGCTCCTACCGGTTTGTCTACGTAGGAATCCAGAGGAAACACTTTGAGGATGGCTTCGAGGAGGCTCGGTATGCTATGACCTGAAATCATAAGAGATTATTTAAGAAACGATCTTATAAATAGTCTAGTAATTGATGATCTTTTAGCAAGAATTTCGTCTTAGTTTTTCTTTTGGGTTATTTTATATGTTTCTTTAATGTAGAGGTTCGTTGGGGATTTTGTGACAAATTAGTACGTCGTGATTTCTTTTCTTTCTTTTTTGTATCTATTACAATACAACGAACTAATAAAATCAATATTATCGCATATTAAAACATGAAGTTAAGTAACATCAAAATAAGTAGATATCAAATTTGAGAAACAACATTTAATGAATAATATATCAGAATGTCTTATGAATTTCCATTTTCTAGTCATAAGATATAAAACTATGCAATATCATATATGGACATTTTTAATTGATCTCTGCTGGTCATTATTTTGCGTCGGGCTTGCCCATTTAACATCGCAACGAGCAGCTTTCCAAGAACGATCCCAAGAATAGTTGCTGTCATTAAACAAACAGCTAATAGACAACAATATACGGACCATTGTCAGCATCATTATGTTAAAACACCCGTAAGTGAGCAATGAATTGTTTTGAGACGAAGCAGAATTGATAGCTCCTAGTTTTAGAGTAACGCATTTTAGGCCCAAGAATTATATGAATCGGCGCTATGATTTTTGCGAATGATATAGAAACCGTTTAAATTATACTTTGCATCGCAGGTCACACGATGAATAAAATAGATGCAAACCGTGTTTTGATGCGTTGCCCTAATTTCTCAACAGAGAACATACCATTCCAGGAAACAAGTCATAACGCCAAAATTATGGGCTCAAGCAATATCGCCAACCAATTTCCTGGGCGACCAAATTCGACTGTGTAAAAAGCGCTTTATCATGTTTATGTCGGCGGCATTTTTGCCTTCATAGAAGCGATCGCATTTCAGATGAAGCGCCCATCTCAGATCCATCACGATTGAGACAGTTGTCGTAAAATACGAGTTGACGGAATGACCCCCCGAATTTCCACGAAAAGGAGGGGCTTTAACGAATAACCCAGTGATCGTTCAGATGTGATATCAAAGAATATGTCTATTTTTGTTGTATAGAAGTGACGGGATCAATTGACCGGAAAACGGGAGACAGTCTTTTTGTTTTAAAACCCCGTGTTTTGGTATCGGGCGATATTAAAAAATAGTCCATGTTGGAGGGTAAACAAAATGGTGTCGATAAAAAATGTAGGTTGATTTTTATTTGTATCAATAATGTTTTACAGACAGGATTTTGACTCAATAAAACCCAAAATAACATCAGTATCTAAGCTGTATCTAAAGGTCCGGTTTCATTTAAAACTAGAGCGACAGTGAGGCGTGATCCCTCTGAATATTTCCACCCGACTTGAAGCGTAATAGAGACAGGGAGGGCCAGCATCGGTATTGAGGTTCAGTGGGTCTCAACGTGATAAGTATGGAAAGATAGAATGGAAAAAGGATTGTTCAACAGATCATGCAAGCCCCTGTCCTTACGTATTTTGTTTCCTGGGGGTAAATGAGCTATGCAAAAAATATGGTTTATGAATCTGAAATGTTGGAAACCAGGAATTTGATAGTGGTGATGCGGTAAACGAAAATTGTATTATATTACTATTTAACTATTTAACCTCTAATCGGTTATTCCCTATATCAAAAGTCATAATCATATAAATTCAATAGGTGTAAGCATAAATACCCTATATGCATGCAAATAAACAATTGAACTGGAACATCCAACAGCGCAAATGCAGTTCCACATTTCTCTGAATTGGAAGTCGGACCCATCCATCACAGGGTCCCAAAACGAAAAAAGAGCAGTCTCGGTTTCCGGGAAAATGAGATGACCCTACTTTTATATTATTGAGGAATTCGGGGGTAATACCACCTTGTCCTGCAAAAAGGTACAAGTTCCGCTTTCCAATGTCATGGTCACACATGACTGGTTCCATGAAGGCATAGGGATCTAGCATATAATGTAAACAAATCTCCCCCAAAACAACATTGAAATTGAAAATAGTTAATTAAATATCAAAATGATAAGGTAAGAATACCTCTATGATGCCCTGTTTTGCTCAAATAAAATAGGGGTTATCTGGCTCGTTATTTTAACCATACGTTAATTACATAGGGTTAGAAGCGACGTTGGCGTTGAATGTACTTCGAATATACTTGATCCACATACATGTACTTGTACTCTTAATTGCCTTATCTGCCCTCATATTCGAGAACAGTGATGGTTCGCGTTTTACTTTGCCTATGTACAGTTTATTAGATGCATAACCTTCAATCGGAAGGACATTGGTGACGCAGAACAGAGCAATGAGTAAAAGACATTGAAGGACTTTTAAAAACCCCAGGCTCAAGTGAATGGCTGACCTCAAGGGAAATCTAAGGTTTGAGTATACACGGAATGACGATGCCATCCTTTTGCTTACTTAATCCCACATTAAAACCAACCAGCTCCCTCATGCGCAGTCAATTTGCGCGAAACGTGTGATATCTCACAGCTATTGAGCAAACAGGATGACTAAAGTGTTGACAGCAGCAAGACTGCTCTGTGTATCATAAATAAGGGTCTACAACTTAATTTTGTCATTAATAATGCGACAGTTTATGAATCATATATAGTAGTGGACCGGTTAGGCGGAAAGAGGGAGGAGGGTTTCGGGGAAGGGAGGGGTTGGGTGGTAGCGAGTACGGGATGTACTCACGCCCTAATATCGGTCTACTACCACTTAATTCTGGTTATAATACATCGTCCCCAGTAGATACAATTTATTGGGGCCAAAATGATGCATTTTATTTGCTAAAGGGAAAGTTCCCCCGAGATCCAACACTCACTCGGTTTGTGTACATACATGTGGGAGGGTAGACGCTGCTTTGACCTGGTTAAACAGAGTAGGGTCTAGTCGGAAGTCTGTGTGATGCCCAATATTAGCAAATATACAAATACCCGGTATATACAATGACTTATATAATGAAAACGGAAGTTGGATAACTTTGGACATGGGTGCAACCAAGCCCAAATTATAAATCCCCTATTTTCTAATAATAAAACTGAAAGACAAGAATGCGTTCACTTCACAATATAACCAAAGTTTCAAAATACGTTGCTTAAAACCAAGTAAATTCATCCGCAGATAGGCCTGTTTATTTACATGAGATACAACTAAATGCCCATTCCTATAGCCAAGAGAATCCCTATATATCCTCGTCACTCGCATGTCCAATCTCCGATTACATAGAGTCCATAATTTAATAAAGCCTACAATATCATAGATTCTATAAACTCTCTCTTACCATCTGCTCTGATTTCGCGTGGACCGCTTCTGCAGATGGATGAGCTGGGGAAGTGGGCATCGGCAAGCACTGAAACATACGAGAAAAGAAATTCTATAAGAATCAAGAATCCAAGATACAATAGAATCTAACCAGCTTTTAGTGTCACAGAAAATATAAGGTTCTCAAGAACTTCTTGCACCACTTGTCATTGACAACATTTACAAGGCATTTAAAAAGTGATGTATGACTTTGTTGGGGTATAATTTTAATATCAGCATTAAAAATAAAGATGAAATAAATGTAAATTCTTTTATTTGAAAAGAGAGCTTTTTAGATATGTGAAATAAATGGCTTCAAAATCATATAATTTGAATCTCGAAAAAAATCATGAGGTATTTGTGTAGAGATATCACACAAAAATTGCATACCATTACGTTATATGTAGTTTTGTGAGCGGTATAATATAACCAAAGTTTAAGATGATATTAAACAACAAAGATATGATAAAAAATCTAAAAGAATACAATAATATTGAAAATGCGAATTCGAGATGACTGAGACTTATATTTCATTCAAATATAGAAAAAAAACCTTATCATCCCCCTTACGCAGAACCCGGAAATTAATTTGAGGGAAGAACCCTTTTATGAAATAATAGGGTGTTAAGTTAAAATGAAAGTGAATTCAGGTCACTAGGTCGCAATATACCGTTACCTATGCAAGGTTATAACATGGTTCAGTATAAATTTGGCAAGCGACAAAAGGCTAGTATATAAATCAAGACATCTTAACCCTCCTTCAATCATTCAGTCAAACGCGTATCACCAAGACGCTAAAACAATAAGACGCTAAGAAGGCATTTATACCGTAAAATATACAGTTGTAGACTGCATCTGATTTCTCTTTTCAAACCATAATGTGTAAACCTACTCCGGTTATGCAAGCTTCAACAGTTACTGCTCATCTTAATAATGGTAAGTAAAATATCGAATATGTTACCCTCCTCAAATCAGGTCTATAAAACAACTACATGTGTGAAGCTGGCTTTTAAGTTGTTTTACCGGTGTTTTTTTTTTCTGCCGATGACAAGGAACTCAATCTTATAATGAAAGGATGACTACAGGTTCAAAAACTATACGCTTTATTCGGAGCGATTTCAACTACCCGAACCGCTTCAAGGCATTAAAATGTCTTTATTATTTAATCAGAATTGAAAACGATGTATAAGATAAAGTACGTGGTCAGTCCATTAATTAAAATATTGGAATCTGTACAATGTTTTAATTAATGGAGTTGACCGAGTACTTTATCCGTACTTAGTTTACAGTACATTATTAAAAATAATGTACTCTGAATACAGAGGAATGACGTCACTAGTGTAAACTAACACATTATTAAGGTACGGTTTAAGAAAACGAGGGTATTTTCTTGACATTACGGTCATATAGAAAAGCTAGAGAATGTGTATTGTCCGTTGAATGTATGCGGTATATAAGGAATCGATTCTGTTACAAGGGGTGATTTTTATATTATCATAGTATCCTTTATTATGCTCCAGACACAACAAAACGGCGTCTCTATAGAAAATCTGTGTAGCAATTTCATTAAAAATCTTTTAAAACTAAATAGCTCATACTATTTATTAACCATAATCCTAAATTAGAGTTTTTTTAATATCATGATTTCGAGGAAAGTTTAAATGCATTACTCGACCTATATATTTACTTATTTGGTATATTGATAACGGTCATAACACCATCACAATGATTTTCGGTAACCATGTGATATCACTTAAGAGTAAAAGTCACAAGGAATCGGGCGACCTTCACAAATATAGACAATCGTTCGACAAACTAGCTCGATTACCAACGCAAAGATTATCTTTAATCTCTAAACCACCGATGTGACAACTTGTCAAATTGGGATTTTTATGACGCTCTCTTTTTTTTTTGTGGTCCATTTGCTATTTTTTGTCTATCCGGTTCCCATTTTTAAAAACCACTCTTCCCAAATTGAAAAAAAAAGGTTCAAAAGCGATGATCAATACGAAACTTAATATTAATCATTGTAAATCCGTTCTGCACGAATGATAGTGACTTATGCATATGCAATGAAGCTTTACAGGAAGTACAATACGGATCTTGCATAAGAAATTTCCCCTCCGTTTTTCTTTCAAAGAAAAAGAAGGATCCATCAACTAAGATTTATTCCTTAAATATATAAATTATCACTAATGTAAAATCTTAAAAGTAAAGCTATCTTTTATAAACTATCTGTTCATCTGTGTACGGCCCATACAGAAAAAGTAGGCGACGAAAAAGCATTACAACTGTCTAAGCCGTTACATTTTACAGTGTACAGAACATTGATCACGTGTCTCCAATGCACCAATCAAAATTAAGTCCCGCCTCCCACTCGTGTCCATTCATAAAAATATGCAGCATATAGTAAGATCGTAGTAAAAGCATGACATTGTGTATATAAGCAACTCCAATACAGGATTTATCAGTCAGAAGTTGGAATTACAATAGAAAGAGAACAAGTGAAAAAAATAAAAGATATAACAAAAATAGTTCATAGACACTTATAGCTAAACAAATATACGAATTATTCAGAAAATATCATACAGCGTGAAACGAAAATAAATCTTACAAGAAACATCTGTACAAAAAAACTCATATTTGGAATAAAAATGAGAAACGAATTGATAGATTCTGCAATAACTTGTTGCATGAAAATTTGTCGAAAAGCATTTAAAGAGACAATGCCAAAAGGTGATGATTAAATTCATATATTTCTTCAGCTAAAAAACGAATCAAGTATTCATTAAAACGGATAGCGTTAGTTTAAGGATTTTAAATATGTTTTACAGTTTTTGGACAGCTTGGTGATCTATGGCTCCAGATAATTTCCATTTTTCACATAGCACCGTTTCTGAAAGCTTGAAATGATAAGCAGTTTAGTTTTAAGCGACAGAGCATTTTGATCAGGATATTTTTTTGCTTATAATTTTCTCACAGTGAACCATGGCTTTAAGATTGTTGATCAATCGATTTGTTCATTTGTTTTACTGGACAGGCTGCTTAGGCGCTAGTGCGTTCTATCTTTTATAATTTTGCTTTTCTCAAAATTTCAATTTTACCTCATGCTTGATCATATTTGAGATTTCATTCTTTTAATCATTTATCATTTGTTCTCTTCACAGGCTACTCCCCGAGCAGCTTTTGGGCGTGTCTCTTCAGCCTCCTCGTGTTCACTCGCCACGCATGCGCCGCCAGTATTCCACAATTACGTCACACGCGTCATCGACGTACTACGCAACACACAGCGGATGTGTCGTCACATCACGAACATTGCGAACACACCAATCCCTGGATAGAGCAGCGCCCCCTGGATTTATCCGTGCATTTACATAGTATTCACCTCAAAGTTCACGATTTGAAGCAGTTTATCAACAACCTGAAAAGCGATTATGTGAGTCGATATAATCACGTACATGTAAGTGCATGCTCTCCTGTTTACTAATCCCCGTTCGAGCAACATGGCTGGCCGACCCCTTAATTCTGATATCTTTTTTTACAAATTTCTCTTTTCAATTCAATGTCCTTTCTCATTATGACTTTGGTTGTCACACGGGTTACATGACAGCCAAATATTTCTCAATAGGCCCTATATATGAAATAAAAAATGGATTTTTATTTTCCGGATTCATAGCAAAGAATCTTTATCACGTCCATCCCCACAAGTCGGAACCTAACCCTATTGGAACATTAAAAAATATCCTTTTGATTGCAATACGTTTAAATTAAAGCGAAAATGACTTTTAGCACATATGTCTAATGAGACATAATAAGAACAATGCTGTTTATTGATGCAATAAAAATGCTTCCCCTTTTTTCCATACAAAAACACACATGAAAATCCTAGATATGTTTTCATTAAGTCGGAAGATCACAAAAGTCCGTTAATGTGACTAAAATATATGACCAACTATGCGGAAGTAAAGAAACTTGATGCAATAAATAAACTGTTGCATGATACTCTGCTTTATGAAAGATGCATTTCAAACGAGAAATATGAATATGTCTTTTTCCGATCGGGGTACAAATTTGTGCTTGTTAGCAGGTCACGAAATCCTGACCCTTTATTCATCCTACACCTAAAATGTGTAGATTTTCTATGATTAAAAATATAAAAAAAAATATTTTGTATTCCATCACTTTTTATTGGTCAGCCAGCCGTTTGCTCGAATATTTTCTGTTTTCATTTTCATATAGTAGTGTCATCTTGTATAGTGTCAGTGAATTCTCGACGTCGGTCCGATATGTATATTTATTTTTTAATCAACAAGAGCAATATACAAGGAAAGAGTGAAAGCAATTTGATATTTGTAAAGCAAATGATTTATATTGCATTTTCATACACAAATATCATATTGGACTGACTTTGAGGAAAAATTCTATAAAGCACACACGAGAATAAATGCAATCATGTTTACGAAACTATTTGTGAATGATTCATTAAACTTGTCCTTATTTGATTTTTTTTACTTTTCACATCTCTAGAATTGACCTAACAGCATATAATTAGCAAATCATTCTTTGCACTTAAACCGTTTGTCGAGAAATCGAATGAAAATTCACAGCAATGTCGCACGAATAACTTCGGTTAAATGAATAATTCGTTTGAACTTTTGTGAGATTCGTAGTTGACTAACTCAACCCCATCCTCTGTGCCCATCTTCTGTAATTAACCTGTCTGTCTTAGATATTAGAATTCTAATCCCACCCGCATGCCCGAATTAACTCTTATGTTTCTATGATCATTCGTTGTATAGTGTCTTGCAATAGTTCCTCATAACCGACTGATTACCGTTGTTCGTTTTGTGATTCAAATAATATTTAACTGCATGCTTCGTGAATTATCAAATGGACTCGTTATTGTCTTGTCATGGTGTCATTCGAATGGTATTTTGCAACAAAGTTGGGTTTTAAACGCAAGATGAAAAACCAATGCTCAAAAAAATGCTAAGATATTACTCATCAAATGGAAAACATTGTCCTCGTTTTCTCACTTGTAGATGGGGCATCATTTTTTTTTTTTTGCAAATTGGGTTAATGAGTATCCGTGAGCTAATGAATCATCAAATTAGGTGATAATTTATTTACAAATCATCATTTTAAGGCCGGTCAGTAAACAAACCAATGACCTAATAACCAATTACAATATATCACCTGTGGAGGTCTCGTGGAACTTTGCAACAATTTGTCATGCTTTAGCACTACAAGTGAGAAGAAGACCGAAAAACGAGCAATTTACAGATGTCAAGTGATAATTATTTGAGAAAGCAGGTTTCTAGCAATTTAGCCCTCAAACAATCAGGTCAAATATCTGTATCATGAAGTCATGACTTATGAGATAAACA
>LQRL01069244.1:0-10349 GCA_001703475.1 Hydroides elegans
CGCTTCGTACCTCCGCACCTCCCTTCCGGACAACCAGATATAACCCAAAACTCCAAAACCGCCGCGACACCTTAACTCTAAGGCAGTGCCCTTAACACGTAGGAAGAAGGTGTTCGTATGAATTGTGCATTGATGTTCACAGTGCATTCTTGATAACGAATCTAATTATATCATATGCTTTATGATTAAGTGAACTGAAGGGCTTTACGGGCATTTAATATGAAGCTAATGAAACGCGAGTTTTATAAAGATTTATGTTTTATCACATGGTTTTGAGTGTGAAAACCATATTCTTATTTTTGCGCCACAAAGCAGAACTATATTAATGTTTATTTCCTGCAAATAACATGGCAATATCATGCAAACCCTCTTATCCGTTTAGCCAAAAAGTATCAGGAAAAAAGCGCTGTCGTTTAAATCACAAAATATCTACGAAGCAGGGTTAACGCCTGTAATCGAGTAGGGTTATTATAACTACACCTGATTTCCGAGAGACAATGTTTTTGGGGGAAAATTCATAAATCGATCCGCATTTATTATATCATTATCATAACGAATAAAACTAGAACGGTTGATAAGATATGTTTTGCATTATATTCGTCTGATAAAATCCCTTTGAAATCAAAGAGGTGTGGTTCAGTTATTTTCAAAATTGGGTTGCGAATATTACGAAATTTAGTTTGAACAAATCGATAAGCATCAACCTTACATGCAAAATATTAAAATATCGCGTGTAGATATGACAAAAACACATTATTATATTTTCAAATAATGACATCATTATTATTAGGATACATGACTGATTAAATATAAATGAACATCCATTTTTGAAAAGTGATCGATCACCAATATCAATGCACGTAAATGATTCGATTCCCGTATGAGGAGCACCCAGTGATTTTTTTCTGGATCACTTATGCTATTTTGAATCAAATTCTGGTCGCACGTTTTTTTATTTATTTTCAAGTATCACGTGTATTTTATTGACTTTGTGAACGATTAATAATTGATCAATTGAATATTTTGTTCAAAAATGTAACAGCGCCCTAGCATTAATTGAATTCAAACAGTTTACAAACAATTGAACTGTGTTAAACAAATACAATTGAACTCCATTGGGTGTTTCTAACGTTAGAATTCATACCAAAACCGAGGTTATCATGTAGAACTTGTCTGCAATAGCTTCCTAAATAGCAATTAGTATCTCATCAGGTAATTAACAGCCAACTGAATTATATATGTAATAAAGTCTGTTATCAGGTAAGATAACTTAATTTTGATATAATTGATAGTTTCGATTTTGACGACCATGAAAAAGTTGTATACATCTACAATATATCTATTGTATCTATCTAAGACAAGGTTTTATCTCAAAGTTGTTGTAGTTAGTCATATAAAGGTTTTGATGAATTTAGGCTACATTCTGAGAACAAACATTGGCATATAATGTAATTTAGATAATTTCTAATAAAATGCATTTTTTACAGCACAAAAAAACAATACCCTTTGAATTTTCGAATAACCCACATTGCAATTAGACACTTTACATAAAGGGTTAAGTGATGTATTTTTGTGAGGACGGCAGAACAATACATAAAATCTGTTACAGGAAGAAGTCATTATTTTAACCAACCTTCTCATATGGTCCGTAAGCAAGCCCGATAGTGTCGTTCAAAAGATACTCGGGAGTCAAGTGTAGATAGTGTCCAAGTCCCCCGCAAGGTGTCGTTTTGATCACGAATGGAATATTCGGATCGGCGAGACTGGACTGCGGAAGATCGACGAGTACGTCAGATTTATCGATCGTTTGTGACGTTGCGGCTGCGTAACTGTCATCTGACCACGAGCGTGGAACGAGAACGGTTATGTTGTGGAAGTATGCTCTCTTTCTGTAATGTTAAAATGGTAGTCTATATGTTTTGGCTAGTTGTGAGATATGCACTTGTTCATTTACAATGAGTTTTTTCTGCCATCGTTCCTTGTTATGATGCCCAAAGACAATACATTTCAAAAGAATACGGTTTAATCAATAATAATTATTTTACAGAATTTATTAAATTCAGTTACAAGATAGAAGCTGTAGAAATATACAGAGAATGGTTTCGTTATAAAGGTGCCTTGTCGACCCCTAATCATATGTGTGCAGAGCCAGGGGCGCACGCGGCGGGCACCTTATACCTAAGGTGTTTCTTTTTAGGATCCGCGCCTGTCAGAGTGCAAGTATACCCTACGGAATGGAAAAAAAAATCTCGCGACTCGGATAAGGGTATTGCCAATCCTTATCGGATTGCGTGGGGCAATACGAGTGTTTATATTCTTCTGCAATGTATGTTACCTAGCTGGCAGTGTTCAATGGAATACGTTCCATCGGCCGTTTTGTCTAGTGGGTGGTAGATAGGCGTTCTTGACAACACAGCATTTAAGTACCAACTATTTTATATTTTCAGATAATCTATACAAAATTTCTTATGAGTGCCTTTTATGTTTGATAAGTCAATATAGTCAAATCAGCGATTACCTTTCTAATCTAATATTTATTCAAGGTCAATTGTAAATGGGATCATACAACACGCGTGAAAAGATAACCTATATATTATTATAATAATTTTGTATATAGTGAATTAGCACAAAAGGTAGATGATAAATTTGTTGAGAACGTCAAAATGCCTTACTCAAAACAAGGTCTTTGAAAACATATGATTACGTTACATTGTACGCAAAATGTTGTGAATTCCCATTATAAGATTAATATGAAAAATTATGCAAAATTATGTCACCCATAGTTATACAATTTTAAGAATTAGGTAATTTTATCAAAATGTTATTCATAAGCATGTGTAAAGTGTACAATCTATGCTAACATTCTTGTTGTTTGAACTGTATTTCATATGGGTCGAAGGTGACAGGTGTGTCTAACACCTTTCACGGATATCCACTTTTAATCATGTTATATTTGATTTACAAAATAAAAAAGAGCCCTTCAAATAAAGCTTAAGAAATTGAAAGCTCATGTTTATTTTGCGTGGCAACAAGTCATATTTCAATTTACAATAGACTCTAAGAAATGTTGCCTTATTGAGAACGGGAAATCTTCATGAACCCTAAAGTTAAATATACATGATACCATTTCAAAGAAAAGACATAAATGAAAGTAACAAGTGACCCAAGGTTATCTGTATTTCTGAAGGATAGTTTGTATTATGCC
The DNA here is from genome assembly GCA_001703475.1 of Hydroides elegans. Lineage (NCBI taxonomy): Eukaryota > Metazoa > Annelida > Polychaeta > Sabellida > Serpulidae > Hydroides > Hydroides elegans. The sequence goes on from LQRL01069244.1 coordinate 3,206, forward strand.
ACCAGTTACTTTACAGAATTCTCGATATATTCGGAATTGTCATGATACCTTTCCAAGGGTTTCAATTAATCTTGCAAATTAAGAAGTCGACTTGTAGATAAGGAAATTTGTCTTGATTTACTATAATAAAGTCAAGTTGATTAAAGTGGTACAGAACTTTTGCCACTACTTCACTAACAAATTTTTCACTAACCATCACATTTCCCTCTGTGACTCTTGTTACTGTATGATAGGCAACCTATAGCCGTTTGAAACAAATAATTGATTCATGATTACTAAAACATTGCTACGTTTATTTTCTGTCGTTTTACTATATTATGATTTCATCATTAGTTCGGAGAAAAACATCTACTCACTTGGTAGCCGTATAGAGTACACTCGACGCGTCAGTGAATACGTCGCAAATCCGTTGCAGCAAATTCGGATTCTCGGGAATTTCATCTCCGATAGCGATCAAAATATTTCCGTATCCGTTGTTTTCGATCGAAATTGATCCTCTACCGCAGCCATTAACGTTATTTAGACTTAGGTGAATAAACACTAATATACATGATAATTTGGTATACATTTTTAAAGTAATCATTGTTTCTTTTTAATTGAAACTATCCTGATTTTATTAAATTTTGCTATATAGTGATCAAATCTCCATTCGTTTCGCACTAGGTCTGAATTTGATTTAACTGTGTATTTTTGATCTTAAGATTACTCAATGCTTAAAATAAGTTCTGGAGCCAAAACATATTTTTAATAAATGCTACAATTCATTAAATGTTGCCATCAAAATAATTTAAAAGTATGGTGTATGTTATACAATTATTTAAAAGTATGGTCTACAGCTATTAGCATATTCGACTTTTTAATTCCATTCCAATCTTTGACATTAAACCAATATCAAAACTAAATATATAAAGTCATTTAGTAAGCAAGGAGAGTCTGCAACATATATCATTTCCATTTAAATTCAAGAATCCAACATGAATGGCGTACAGGTTGGCTATTGTGAAATTAATACCATTATAATTTTCTGTGTATAATAAGGAACTTAAATATTATGCCCGTTATGTCAACAGAGCAACGCTTATATATAGTTGACATTTCCCCTTCGTCATTGCTTTATTTCTTAATCTGAGTGCACCACTTTGCAAAATGTCGAGGGTTAATTGTATTTGAAAAGCTTTTTTCAGCATGGATGTCGGTACAAGACACCTGGTGTATGAAAAACACTATATCTGGATTATGACGGCGACGTTGTAATACAATCTGAGAACAATAAATATCCTACTTGCTTACATGTATAGTTTCAATATCCTCCTTCTTATTACGCTTATTTCAATATGATTCGAATAGATTTGTATGATATTTTCATACCACATTTCAGACTTTTGAGCAAAGTTTCCTTGTACAGCTATGTATTTGACTGAAGCCGTATCTATAAATATCCGCTTGGGTGTGATATTGTAATAAACTGTTATTGTATTACTCTTAACATTACTTAGATTTCTGAAACAACGTCATTATTTGGTCTTGAAAATATCGTCCTGACGCATGAACGAAAATACACGAAATGTGAGTGTATAGCCTATAGTGTTTATTTCCTTAATAAAATCAATCGTCATGCATGCTTTAGTGAATGTTAAATTCTGGTTGAAATGCAAAGGATGATTTCATTTATAAACCAAAAATTGAATATCAAAAATACAATTTCAGCAACCTTAATTTATTCTTACTGCAAAAACATTTTCTCATATTTCTGACAACATTGTTAAATTTGATATAACCTAGAAAATACTAATCACTAACACTAAAACACTGATTATTCTAAATCAAACCGTGATTTTGATTTTTAAAATAGCAATGCGAACAATATATTTATCGTTTTTGAAAATCGTTTTTGCTTTTAGCAATTCTATTTGCGTGACTTGAAGGTTGATAAGTACGTTTGACGTAAAAGTCATTTACTTTCAGCGTATTAGCTCATGATAAAAAATGAGCATACAAAAGCCTATTCATGCCACATTATAATGCTCTCGACGTATTAACCGGCTTTTGCATGTTTCTAGTTTACGGACATGTAGCACATTTCAATGTCATTAAATAAATCAAGCATAAGAAAACCGTATACAATTCTATGTATGTTAACTTTTATAAAGAGTTCTTAACTCTCATTGAGGGTAGTTCTATAAGAGATATGGGTATGTATGTGCATGCATTTATACATGTATGACACTGTGTTATTTAAATCTCCTCCTACATGTATGCTTCCTATATGAAGGCAATTTAAGGCAAATGCACTTAACGAGAATTGTCCCTTCCCTTTATTCATATATCCAGAAACGTCCAGATATGGCTAACCAACTTGCAATTGACGCATGATAACACCATGCTATAATTTCTACTTTCCGTAAAAATCCACAAGAGTACCCAGCTGCCCGTACCATTTCAATCGTCAAGGGTCGTCCATAATATACTGAATTTTATACTAAGCGTCAAAAGTATCGAATATTATTTTTGAGAATTTCTGGGTACTACATAGGCTATTGTTAGTGTTTACGAAAATTTTCAGATCAATTGAAAAACAATTAATGTCTAAAATAATCATTTAAAGCGCACTGGGGTAAAAATCAAAAGTCACAAAACGCCATACGGCAAGATGTCCACGAACGTTGAGCGAACGCCCTACTTTGGGCCCGTATGAAAGTTTTCCGGACGTCCTTATTCGTCCCGGACGTAGAAAAACGTTGCTTCAACGTCTAGTCGGATTCGGACGTACGAATTACGTTCTACGGACGCCGGGACGTAAACGGACGTCCGGAAAACTTTCATATGGTTCGAAGGCGGTTTAAAAGTGGTTTGAAGTGGTTTGAAGCTGATGAGAATAGATAATTTTGAGAGATGAAAAATTAAATGCCGCATTTACCTTAGTTGCTTTGAAGTTTGGTTTGAAGGATAGTTTGCTCCCGTGTAAATACACCCTTATCAATCGTGGATTTATTATAAAACAAAAAAATATTATTATAAAAACAAAACAAAAAAGTCCATCTGGGTCCAAACCTTTGTGGACGTCCTGCCGAATGAGATTATAGCCGAGTAATTTCAAGCCTAACAACAATAGCAAACATTGACTTGCGCAGTGTTAATACGATTTTGATAATATAAAATCAAAACAACACTTCACGACTCATTTATTTAATGAAGAACTATTTCGCATATGTATTTTAATGTGTTTGAATCAAGTAGATTTGAATAGAGTCTTCTTTTCGTTTGATACTTTGGGATGGGTTTGTAAAATTGTTGTCATGGGTATAACAAATGAAGGTCCGTCATGGATATTTGTGTGACATTTAAATAACTTGTAACGAATTTAAGAGTCGATAAAGATTTTTGTATGTTGTTGCCCTTGAATATGACGGAGGTTAATGAAGATATCACAATATTCATAATCAAATTCAAATGTTATTTTAGAAAATATCCCAACCTGTGAGGGTGCATTATCAACCCATAAGTTTGAATACCATATTTGAAGCCCTGAATACCAAGAGCCTATTTTCTCATGTTTGCTCTCGGATGTACAATACCGAATGATCTGAAAATTAAAGAGAGTATTAAAGAAATTATTAACTTAAGCACATTTGTTATTTAAAAGTGATAAGAATTATGCCACAGCGGAATAAATCAACATTTAATGATGAAGTGGGCACCATGCAACCAACAAACAAAACGAAATCAGGAATGTTAGCCAAAATACTAAGGTGTTCGTTCGGTGTTTCTATACCAATGGGTTCGAATAAGATAGGCTAACACTGTCATTAATTATTTTTATTACATGGTTGAAGCATGTAACAGGGCATTACCACCCGGTCATTATCTTTTGTGATAATGCCCGGGTGCGTAGTAATCGTATAGTTTTTGTTTAAAAAAAATAAAGATTTAATTAATATATTTTAAACGTTTTGTGTGCAAATGAATTATTACAAATGTGTTTATTTTTCAATTTACTCGAAAAGGGAATGAGTAATCAACGAAAATGCATATACATATATGTATATGTTCATTTAACTATATGGGCTTTTCATGCTTTTTTTCTTTTCAATGACAAGTAAATAAAACATATCGCCTCCCTAAAAATACCGATTTTGTATGATACTGGTAATACGTGAAAAAGTACATAGTGAACACAAACATGCCCTAATTGCCCATAATTCCGAAGTTTTATTTTAATTGACATCACATACAATTGCATACATCGAAAATTATGTAAGTATGTAATACGCATGATGTAAAGCTGATATTTTTTACATTATTGCGGGGAGTAGTTAGGAGCTCACAGATATCTATCCCATTTGTATCAATATAGACAGTACAGTATGATAATATTATTTACAAACTATTTTCGTCGCCCGTTTTTATAACTATGGTTGTTGTGTTTTTTTTTTTTTTGTTTGGATTCAAAAGACATCTTTACGATACTTAATTACACATCTACAGGTACTTTCCGAAAACCATATTTTTCAAAAGGATACTGATGATGTTATTGATGTTATGTAATTTAAATGGCGCTGACTAATCAGGTCGTCAGATATAAAGAGACTCTGTTGATTTATTTCTGAGGTAGGGGCCACTATGATGGGATCTATTGAAAATGATAAAGATATTACTCTGTTTCACTGAATTTCATTTTGTTGGTCTCTAAGCTGATATTTTATTCATGTTTTCTTGCAGTTTTGTCGGAGATTTTTTGGTGAATATTATATTTAAGTTAGTTCATCTACAAGTTCCTCTTACTCCAAATCAGTTATCCTAAGACTACTGACACAGGACCTAAATTCCTTATCGATTCTGATAAAGCTTTACACATTCCTGGGGACGATTTATTTCTTAATCAAAATTACGAGCTATCTATTTTTCAATTTTGGATGAAATATCTTTAAAGTAAGCATTCATACCAACCTCACACTTTGCCTCGCTTGTTGGAGTTTAAATATGGCGTGTAATAAGTTAGTTCGTAGGAGTGCAAACTATTTGGCGTCAGTCTGTTAGGAATGGTTGGATGACTGGATTAGAATATGTGATATATTCAGTTGTTTCAGTTTGTTGATCAGGATCTATCGATTGATCGGGTCGAACATATTGGTATAATCTAATATAGATTATTCAAATAAGTTTTCGAATAAACTATAAGCAGTTGCTGGATGCTGTAACAGGTTAAAAGTCTCTTGAAAAATAGCCGTCGGACAAAACGTCCCCGGACATAGAGTCACGATTTTGGTAATATAGGACCCAGTCAATATTTAATCTAAAATGTTTGTTTATCAAAATATTTTCATATTACGATAAACTATCATTTTAGAATTAATAAGACTCAATATACAGTGAATAAAAATAAAAAAAAAATGTTTGCCGAAGGGTTATTTGCTATTGTACGATTTATTTTAATTGACTGTTTTCGTTTTTCCCGATACCTCGAGTTTTGGGTTTGATGGGGTTTCGTCCTTTGGTGAGTGGAGCCTTAACATCAGACGGCATTTTTCATATAACTTATAGATATATTTGATTTAAAATAAAGGAGAAATCATTAACTTCTGTTGATTTCCTTAGAGAATGCTGATATTTTGAGTACGATCGTTTGGTGTCGCTGATTGTAAATATTGAACAGCTGCCAAAGAAATATGATAAAAAAGTACCCTCAATGTTATTGGGTGATAGACTTCTTAATGACTATATAGAATTCTTTGTGATAAGTGTTAGACTTATATGTGCATCGTTTCTATAGAATTCTATGAATGCCTGTCATGTGTTATGATCAGCACCGGTAACATGTATGAAACAAAATCAGGTTTTTTTCAATATGTTTTATATTTTTCAGTTTACAAAGTGAATACACTGTGCAAAAAGTATTAAATATTCACTGGCTGACAAACCATTCAATTTAAAAATATTACTATATGTTGCCAAAATCGTGACTTTTGTCCGAGATTTTTAAATCTGGATTCGCTTAATCCATTTCATGAACCGTGATGATGAGTATGTGTATTGTCAAACTTTATACAAGGTTCTCGACCGATGCATTTGATTACCCATATGCAGATGAGGGGCTCATGATGTCTACATTAGTAAGCTTGGTCTCAGTTAAAAAATAATCATCCAAATAATACTTATTTAAACTTTGCCGATATTCTCTACTGCTTACGCTGGTTTTTGTGCAACAAATCCATAAACTGGTATTTGAACATTTATGTTTTGATAAATATGCCTAGTTTTAATTTAACTTGGGAAATATTTTGATAGAAATTATTGATATAATCACATGATTTGTCCTTGATTATGTTTGGAATTTATTTAACTCATTTAAGCAAATTTGAGCTGGTTTTTCGAAATAATGCCATTTATCGCCCATATCAAAATTATGTAAGATCATAGACGTTGTTTTAAAAGGATGGTATTGATATTTTAATTATATAGTCATTCAAACAGAAAACATAATATCTACTTCAAATTCATGCCATTTATAAGAAAGGTTTGAATTTCAGAGCTGTTATTATTTAGTCACCTCTTTATTTTGGACCTTCTTGTACTTGTACGAGTAGTTGCACTTGTACTACTCGTATACGAGGTCGAGAAGGTGTTTCGTTTCGAAAGGTGTTTCGGCTTAAAGTTCAAATAACGCATTTCCTGATATTTGAAAGCTTACCCGTGCACATACACTATTATATGGCAGGTGACTGTTCATTTGTCCGAAGGTTCATCTGTCCGAAGGTTCATCTGTCCGAAGGTTCATCTGTCCGAAGGTTCACCAGTCCGAAAGTTCATCTGTCCGAAGGTTCATCTGTCCGAAGGTTCACTTGTCCGATTTATAAAAAAAAATACTAAGATTCTTATAATACCCCTCCACTCCGGCGCATATAACTTACTCCCCTCACTACATGTCTACGCTTTAAATTGTTTATTTGTTATTGAAATAACAACTTTAACAAATAAAGATAGGTGTAAATTTATTTGTGTGAGAAACAGTTGAAATCCTAGTTAAAAACAAACAACACTCTAATCAGGGCGCAGATCTCAACCGAATGCATATATACAGTCTGTGAATTGCGGATCCTTTGAGTAGGGATTTTATTCAGAACCTCAATTACTTATGAAATTGGCC
>LQRL01069247.1:0-13649 GCA_001703475.1 Hydroides elegans
TCGACCTGCGAATGAGAAATCAACGCAGCGTCGGTGCTGTGAAGGGGCCACAGTTCATTAGCTTTGTCAGAGAGGCCGAGGCAACACGCGGAAAGCAGTTAAAGAGTGCGGCAGGAGGGATACTTGCAACATGTAACGACTGGCAAATGCGGGCTGACGTAAACAGGCAACTAGCGTTCCCTCAGCATATAGCAATCACGAATCTACGACCAGACATAGTGTTGTGGTCACAAACCAAAAAGACAGTAGTGTTAATAGAGCTCACAGTACCGTATGAAGAAAGAGTAGATGAAGCACATGAACGCAAGCGATTGAAGTACCAAGAACTAGTAGAACAATGCCAAGATAAAGAGTGGAAGACATGGTGTTTCCCAGTAGAAGTAGGATGTCGTGGCTTCCCGGCACAGTCAGTGTGGAGAACGCTGGGGAGGCTAGGCATAATCGGGAAAGAAAGAAAGAACATCGTAAAAGAGACTGGGTGCAAGCAGAAAAAGCATCCTTATGGATTTGGTGCAAGAGAGAAGAGCACAAAAGCCTACCGGTCCCAAGTGGGATTTGATCAACCCCACTGGCCCACTTCTGGAGGTCGTCGATGTAAGGGCCGAAACGACCGTTGAAGGAAGATACATCCTGATGATGGGACCGGTGCGACGCGACCCGATGTCGTTCAAAATATATGAACCCTGTTTAATAATTTAGATATACGAATACACTTGTACAGTTTAATTTAATTTATTCAGCATGCATTTACAGTTTTAAAATACATGGTCTTGTAGTTGTATAAATAGCTGGATGCCATGCTTATATGATAATCTAGAATGTCAGTTTTAAATTTTATTTGACACCTGAGTTGTCTGGCCGTTTGTTTTTCAAAATATACAATTTTCAACTTTAACTCTTGATGAGGAATAAAATAACAGGTCAACAAACGTAGGCCATTACTCGGAATAGAATTGTGTTGAAGCTTTTGCTAACGTGAGATGATTTAATTAAACTCGGACAAAAATATTAGATTAAAATACAACTTCAAAGTAGAAAACAACCAAAAATGAAATGAGTAAAATATTACAAACGGTGATATTAACACATCTAAATCTTAAAGTATGTAAACATTTTTTTTGCGCCTGTTGATTATGAATGCCGGAACTGTGTAAATAATTAAAAAAACCTTATGTAATAATGTACATATTAACATAATTGTATTGTTAATAGCTGGCATAGATTGGATCAGAAACGGAAAGTTGTTTTGCTATACACCTTAAAGGGGCTTGGCCACATCGGAAACTGTTTCTTGCTTTTTCCACTAACACCTATATGTGTAAATAGAAATCATATATGATTTTCTATGTATACCTTATGAGAAGCCAACATCAACGAGCGTTTAAATAGCTTTTCGATTTTCCCAAAAAGAAATCATTGGAAGACAGGTTTGTTAGGTTAAAAAAGCAAGAAACAGCTTCCAATGGGACCATGCCCTTATCCTGAGTTTCTTTTTCAATTGACTTCAAAATAGTTAATTATCCTAATGAGGTTATAATTAAATGGCATTTTGGTCATGGACTGATGCCATCAACGTTTTAGCAGCAACGTAACAAGATAGCCGTTAAATTTTAAAACGCAAATTGCTTTGCTCCATCCTTATTTTACACATCCATTAATTTGATTACAGGAAGATTTGAAGAATACCATAGCGCAAGCCAAATCACTTGGAATAGAGGGCGTTATGCTGTGGGACGACCACAACTTATCCTCCAACCGAAGTGCCTGTAAAGAAACGCAATCTTACGTCGACTCCCTCCTGGGTCCTTTCGTCCAAAATCTGCTCCGAAATGGACCGGACAACCAAATGGCCGGAACGGTTCCAAGGGGCATCCGAGTGAATACCTTTAATGGTATAAAGGAGAGCAAGATGGATAACGATGTCACCGATTTAACCCATCATATAATAACCGGAAATGACTTCGGTTCCGTTAACGAGGATAGGGTTAATTTACATCGTTTTGATTATTTTGGTCTTCTGTCATTTGTCCGCAACCAATTAATCATATTTCAAAGCATATTAGAGTCATAACAGCGCCGTTTTGGTTACTTCATGAATAGTGTCTTTCAGTCACTTTTGTAATTACATTTTGAAGCATACGTTTTGAAAAGTGATATCAGTCTATGGTGCACCCTTATTAGAGATCTTATACATTGTATTTGTAATTCACACTAATTGCGTTTGAACCATGGTTAAATCTTGGTAACTAAAATATATCTCTACTTTTTCGCAACTTCTTCTCGGCAGAGTCAATTCACTGCCACATTTGTCATAAAAACATTTTTTTTACCCTGATGTATTCATTTTATTTAAATTCCTGGATGACAAATTCTGAAGTTTTTTTTAAAGAAACAAAAAAGCAACAACAACATTTATCTTCAATATGCACAAATAATGCTAAACTTCGAAAGTTTTAAAGAACAAAATAAAAGAATATGTTTTAGAAATAACCATTTTAACCTATATACCAACATTGATTTACGAGTCTTGTTTAAAAGAACCACATAGGTATCAGGGTACAATTTAAGTGGGGCCGTCAGTCACCCCCTATATACATGTATTTCCCTTATCTTTTTGAAGTTTTGATGAAATAAGAAGTTATTTGAAATCGATGTTTTCTTACGATTAAAAAGAGTTGGTGACGGTCGCGTAATCACAAAACAATTCCCTGCTGGCACTAAAACATTTTTTCACATTGAAACTATTAAGGCGCGTTCACGCAAAAAAAAAAAATATCCTATTTTTTTTTGCGTGAACAGAGGGGGAAATTGCTGATTTTATACAAATGTTGCTTTCGAAAATATCGGGTTTCGTGCTTTTTCCCGAGCTTTATCGTTTGCGTAAACGCGGCCTTACAGTTGAGAGGTGAGATGTTTGTGACACTGCAAAAAATATTAACTGGGTTGACCGAGTTCTTTATCTGACATAGTTTACTGTTCATTGTAAAAAATAATAGATAATACAAACATAGAAGCTGTTCACTAATTTGAAAATAAAACAACGAAATATAGCGCACTTAAAATCCTGCCATATTATTGAAAAACTGCGTTGAATCGGTAAACGAGTTTTATATGTCAAATTTCACACATTTTAATTCCATGACACAGTATGTCATGATAACCTTATATATATATGTGAATCGTAGGTTCTTTGGTAACTACTCATTAAAATCGGAAGTTAATCACAAATCAAAGCGTTGTCTCAAAACAAAATAGTTGGAGCCTAATCTGGCACTGTGGGAGACTATCTAATCAAACATTCGGTTGTTACATTTCTATACGTTTGATTTAATGATTAGAATCAAGATATCCATAACACCCATGGACGTCTTCTTCTCAAATAGTAAAAAGGCAGATTTCTTCAAATAAGATATCAAATTTTCCTAATTCATTAATATTTCATCATGAAAATTCGTTTTCCTATTCTTAGATATATCCTTAGTCTTATAATAAGTCGTTTAAGCATGCAGCAGACTCAGACATAAGACTTACAAAAGTATTTTGAAAATGTGTAAATTTATGGTATACAGTCAGTTAGAACAATTCAGATTTAAAATGTGATCGATATATTTGCCGTACATAGGACATTTTAAGACTTATCCATAATTTTGCTCAATTTCTATCCGTTCGATTTGTAAAATAATCAGAATGCACTGCGACTGTTTTTCAATAAAAAATGCTATGTCGTTGTTTTTAATTGTCCTATGAAGTCTTCGTTTATTGTTTCAAATGAAAATGGATTTTGCAAATGATTTATATGATTAAGAAAGACGAATTACATGGACAGCGAATATCGGCATTAAACCGGAATGCATATGCAATAAGAGTTATATTAGTAAACCGGTAAAAGCAACGTTTTGTTTCTTCTTGTCTAATAATATCCACGTAAAATCAGAATCAACATTATATTGTAAGTTTTCTACCGTTTATAAAAAGAATCAATTGCATAATTTCTAGGTGAATTGTATGTTGAAGTAGTGAACATGCAGTTTTTTACTATTGTCTTGTTGCAATATGAAGGGCAACCCACGACACTTTTCAAAAGGCTGTTAAATCACCTTAAAACATCATTACACTAACGAACATCAACAACCATATAATGTTTTTTAAACATTGCAATTATACAAAAAGGTCTAGCCAGATTGGAACAGAAAAGGAACACCTTTTGAAAAAAAAAGAAATGTTGAATATAATTGTTTGACCTATCATATATTTAAATTGCAGTTTATTATACAAATGCAAGCAAGTATAATAAACTTTATTTTTTTATTTCGAACATTACGAAATAAAAAAACGTGTTCCCCAAACTGCCAAATTCTCTAAACTAGAAAGAATTTCCTCAACATTTCCAAGCCAGTGGGAATTTGGTGGGAACACCTTTGTTTGGGGAACAGCTTCTGAAATGCTCTTCCAATATGCTGGTGCCCTCTTCCTGAAGCTCCGTGATTGGCCAAAGCAGGACGGACAACCCCTTGCTGGTACATTTTCAACACGTCACCAATATTGTGCGTTTCGCGTTCACTCCATTGTTTATCCGGAACTCAATCCTACAACACCCTCATCCCACATTTACATCAAACAGGACCATCTCTGGATACTACATGACCCGATGGGCGTAAAGCGTAATCGCTTGACTTATTTCACGCATTTCGCTTTTTGAGTGGGAAAACACAGAGTAGTTTAAAAAGCAAACTCAAACAGGGACGAATGCTCATTTGACTGGAATAGCCCGTGATAAGATGACCAAGATGAAGATCACACTGACACAACTTTTAACTGCAGTTGGATTAACTTTTTTATTATTCGGACAAAATCATGCTAATTTCTATGGCAAGCGAGGTATGTTTGGATTTATTATTTATAAAAGATAATTTAATTAGTTAATGTATAATTATATCCGATCTGGGATAATGTTATTTTAAAACCATTCTTTAACCTTTCAAACGCATGTACATTGCATATATATTTTCAATGTCACGGACAGCTTGATAAAAATGAAGTACTGAAAAGGTCTGTAAAAATGGGATTCAAATTAAAACTTGAATTATCTATTGTATGCATATGCAGGAATGAAAAACTTAAGAAAACTAACAAAAAGACACATTTTTTTACAAGCAGAAAATGATGAAATTAGTTTATATTATTTTACAAAATCATTATTTAAACATAAATAAAGCGATATATTCTTGACATTTTCAAATCATTGTAAAATATTTTTTGTCAATTATCTTATAGTTCAAAAATCATTTGTTATAGCTTTTTATTTTATTACTTATTAATATAATATATACAGTATATCATTATATTTTCAAATCTAAAATATATCACTAAATTTAGAATTCAACACAACATTCTGAGAAGGTTTACATGATGTGCCATGGTTAGTCAGTTAGACATAGTTAGACTTTTTGGCAAGTGTCAATGAGCCGCCAATCTTATGTCTGAAATAAAATTGTTGCAATTATGAGCATGGTATAGGTTTTTTAATATTTTTAGAGAAACACAGGTGAACTTGTAGACCTATTTAAATTTCTTGCTTGGTGGGGTCATGCAATATGGTATCAGGACAACTCACCCAAAAACCAACTCACCTCAAATTCTTGGATAACTCACCCAACTTTTTGGTCAACTCACTCAATTATTTTTTCACATTATAAGACAAAATATCACATTTTTCTCATTCAATTGGCACTTATATCCATAAATATTCGAATATCAATATATATTTTTTCTACCAAATTCGAGATTACAGCGATATTATTTTTTTCTACAATTAGAGGAACGTATGCGCACTTGCCTTGGGGCGTAAAGTGCTTTATATAAATATCAAATCCTTTGTTTTTGGTTACTAAGCGACTCGACTATAAAGCATAGCTTTGATAATTAAAATTGTATATCTAAACGAAAAATCAGTTTCCGAGGTATTCTCTTAATTGTTAAAACTTGGGTGAATTGTCCACAAACTTGGGTGAGTTGACCAAAAACTTGGGTGAGTTGACTAATCTATTTGGGTGAGTTGGTCACAGTTTGGGTGAGTTGGCTTTTGGGTGAGTTGTCCGACATCCATGCAATATAGCTGTGACTATTTAGATATTACATGTACAACTATGTTTTCACTCACAAAGATACTTTCCATTCCTCGAATCTGACCCTTTGAGTGGGATTGACTCAACTTTCTAAGAAACACTTTTTTAAAATAAAACATTATTAAATCATTTATCAATTAGAAATATGAACTGTTTTAAAGATTTATGTTGTTTTACACGGTTCTGGTTGTAATAGAATACCAGATAAAGAAATATCAAAAGACCAAAATTAATTAATAATGATTTTATGTTTTTGGCGAATTAAAACCATTATTTTGTTTCAAACATAAGGCAATTTCAATGCAAAATTTAAGCAAAAAGGTGTTTGATTGCGAATTATGCCGAAATTAGAGGATACGATGCTGTAAAAATCGTCCCTTTAGGTATAATTGCTTAGCCTAATTATGATATTCACATAAAATTTGTCCTACCCAATCAATTTACATTTTACTGCAGTATTTTTCAGTGATAAGTCAATTTAATAGAATATTATATCACGCTAAAATTCGTTTGATAAGGAAATATTTCTTTAGAAATTATACAAAAGTTGGTTTCTTAGCTTTATATACTATCATTTTGTCCAATCACGTCACAAATTTGTAGTGTATGAAACCATAAGATACATTTTAGTGTATACCTTTTGAGCAATAATTGGAAGGAATTTCCGCTGTTACGTTAATTAAAAACACCATGTCATAATAACAGTTATACAAAAACACGTATAAAAATGAATCTATATATGGCTTATATATTTAATAACACTGCTTAATCACTAGACACCTAAAGGCGCGTTCACCCGAAATAAAAGCGCATAATTCTGAGTGAACAGAAGGGATAAACTACTATGTTTTTATACAAATGTGGCTTCAAGTTTAAATGCGCGAAATGTGTGTTTAGCGTTTTTTTCGGAGCGGGCGAACGCGCCCTAACGCTCACGATACATTATCAAAATGGATATGAACATGAATTTTGAGCATGCCCACATTTTTTTTTCAAAATATTATTAGCATGTTTATTTGATAATACATTAGTGTCTGTGTTTGCTAATCACCCTATACAACTTTTTCTACGAGATATGCTCATGTTTCATTCAAAAATAGATTATTATAATCTTTTTCGATGTAGAATCTAGACGAAAATAAATTTGGGGTTTATTTTTCAACCACGCATGAAACCAATGGAACGAATGTCCACAAGTAGACATGCTTAAGCAAAATATTTCGGTTAAAAACTATAAAAGCAATTACAGTCATACTTTATGAAACAGATAACATATCTTCTGAAATTTAGTTTTAAAACCCACGCGTGGTCAGTTCCTCAGCGAGATCAAAGTTTTCGATCTAATTTCATCTGCAGGAAATTAAAACACAAGCGCATTAATAACACCTTTTCTCACCCCTGGCAATCAGATTTCATTCTACTACAGAAATCGCGACCTACTACGATTGGCAACCATTCTATAACATATTGATCACCAACCTACGGTATAAATTTGTTGATGTTTTGAAATCAGACCCTTTTTTCATGACTTCCTAGCTCGTTTTAATTTCGAAATAAATACCATTCGGTGATCAGTACATTTATTAACTTATATAAACCAACTCACACATTATGATATGTCTCGCATGAAAGATTATAAAGAAAAACCACAAGAATTTTATACTGCTCTCCGATTTGGACTTGATGTATGTTCCTAAAACGCACAAAAAGTTTAATGCAGAAAATTAAGCTGTCAGTTTCGAATATATAAACTTAATAGCATATCTAAAACTTTGAATGAACTTCTAGGTCTTGGTTTTAACTTATACAGATGCACAAACGTTAAATGCATGAATATATGATGGGGCGCTCAACCTACTACATAATGAACGATTTGGTGCTGTCTAATGTGAAAACGTATATGAGTATTATTTTCGAATCAGCATTTACAAAAATATTCTTATAAGGAAAGACTGATTCAAGTATATAACTACAACACATAAATCCCCTGTTTGCTTTCTTTGTATGGTAAAATACGACCACTGTTATACCAATAAATGAAACTATGTTTTCTAATTTAAAGGTAATACATTAACCCCTATCCCTGGGGAAAGTAATCTCCCTCTTTCCTGGTAGTACGGTAAGTTTCTATGACCATAAAAGATGAAAGGCATCCGTAGCCGTCCACAAGTAAATACTGGTGCATGGTCCCACTCGCTATCTATATTTATGATCTGTCACTAATCAATCACGAACTATAAAATAAGTCAGGATTTCACAATGGCAAGAATTTCCCAATTCTAAATACGGATAAATACATGTTGTTGTTTTTGTTGAAAAGTTGGGATAGCTGAATAGTAATACATGTATTTATGATGCCTTTACGTCGGATATATTTCTTATTGATAGAGCTTAGCCTAAGCTATTATCAGGGATATATTTATTTCAGTTTTATTAGGCAGGTAGTGTTTTGCATACATTTCATACAGAATTTCAAGAAGATCATATCACGTTAAAAAATGTAATAGGCTCAAATCTTCCACTGTTGTAGATCGAAATCAAGGAAAAGTTCTGATTTATAATTAACATTTCCATAATTTTCATGAATAGATATGCAAAAAACATGTAGAGACAAAGTAGTTGTCATATTATCATCGATTTTATACCGAGGGGTGGCGGTAATGAGTAAATTTGTAATTAAAAGCAAACACAAATAGATTCTTGTATATATAAATATAAAATTCTTGTGGTTTTTCGTTATAATCGTTCATGCGAGACATAGCATAATGTGTGAGTTGGTTTATATAACTTAATGAATGTCCTGATCACCGAATAGTATATATTTCGAAATTAAAACGAACTAGGAAGTCATGAAAATGGTTCTGAATTAAAAACACCAACAAATCTATACCGTAGGTTGGTGATCAATATGTTATAGAATGGTTACCAACCGTAGTAGGTCGCGATTTATGTGGTAGAATGAAATCTGATTGCCAGGGGTGTTTCTCGCATTTATTAACCTTTTATATACAGGAGGTGTAAGTGGTCCATCACTTAAGGAAATCCTGCAGGGCATGCGCATAGAGACACAACAACCACGTGACCCATACGATAGAATGGACATGGACGTGGAAGATCTTATAACGGAAGTAGAGCTGCTTGTGGACAGCTGGAAAAATCGCTACGGCAGCCGGGATGGCGTCAATCAGCTGCACATCGAGCGGTAGCACCCGCCGATCCCTCCTTTTTTAAAAAGGTGTGTATATATTGTGTATTAGTTTAATTATTGTTTAAAGTAAAGGAAAAGTCAAAATCTCATGAAAATAGTAAAAGCATAAAAAGAATGAAAAATAGAACAGGGCTAAATTAATACATGCTTGGATAAACTAGCAAAAAGGATGAAAATGCTATAGCTATACTTATATAAGGAGGAAAGAAAGAGAAATGGAAATTCAGCTCAAATGCCATGTACTCACGTTGCTACCTACCATGCATTACCTTAATTGCAAAAACGTATTCTTTTCTTTTCATCTCCTTTTTAGATTTCATTTTGATTGCTAATTGTGTGGATTATGCGCCAATTAACAGCTAGTTTGCATTAGGAACGGAAGATAAAGTAACAAAATATTGCCTAAATTACCAGATATTGACAGTCCCATCACAACATACTCAAATCTTCTTTTTATGACCAGTTTTCATCGTGAAATCAAATGCCTTGTTGTCATGCAATAGTTGAATATTCTAAACGGCGCTTTTGTGTCCGAATTAATCCGCGCACTCTTTAGTATGTGGCTGGTTCATTGTTGTGTGTGACACGGCTGGGTGCGCGCAATAATATATGCGCATCGGGATCGCATTGACAAGGTCACACCATCACTGTCCACATTGACCTGGCTTTCAGCCGATTTGACTAGTGTTTTGTCTAAGAAATATTATTTTTTATTTGTTTAAACAGGGCAAAGTCAATCATTCATCCAACTTGGTGACCAAGACATCTTCGATATATGGAAATTCGGAAGTATGAAATACTAAAAGAATTAGAATTGTGTTTTTTCATCAACTTCGTTATTACATGGTATAAAATGTGCATCCGCATATTGATATTACTTTTTTTTGCATAATATATTCATATTTTATAAACCGTTCATTATCACGTTGATTCAATCAGCCAATTTTGTATCATATATATATAATCTATATATTTTGTAAGACATCGATTTCTAGACATAGGTTTTACAAACAGAGAGTCTATTTCGAAATTAAACATAGTTGTCCGACAGTTATTTATATTGTGTTAATAAATAATAAGAAATCAAACAATGATTGGTATAATCGTGAAAGAAATGCGTATAAAAAGTGAATAAAATTGTTAAAACATTCTACAATATTGCTGTGTTTGTCCTTTAAAAAAATTCTCATTAGTTTACATTATTTACAACCATGAATATTAGCATTAACAATAAACAACATTAGTTTCTTGTAACATGTATTTTACAAGAACGAATTATTAATATATTATTCTAAAAACGTATTGGATAATAGTAATGACCATTAAAAGCCAATAAATTCCTATATGCCAAGTTTATATTTTGTAAATTGTAAATAGAGAGTTAGTATTTCAATTTGACTTCATAAACAAATTCAATGGAGTTTTCATGTATCATTTAACATTATAATGTATGAATGGACTCTATACAACATTCTGAATTTTAGATTTAACATAATTAATAAACTTAATAAACATTAAATGATTGTATAGAGCAATTAATTTATAAATAAATCTTGAATAGCACAATAAATACTTTATATAGTTTACATATATACCTTTTTCCCTTTTTTAATCTATGAAATATTTAAGCGTCAAATTATAAAAGAAAACAGCGTTGACCCATAAATATTTTATTGGGTTCCCTTTCTCATCGCGTTAGTAGAAATACAAAGAGAGGTCATTGTATTCTGTCCTAAGGTCAATGAAACTGCACTATTAGGACGACGAAATGCTAAAAGTTAAATTAAAGTTTTCATTTACACACGAAACAATATCTTTTCGCGTTATCACCCATTGGTTTTTAAATACATGGCCAAGTTTCTTAAATCGCAGTGAATATGCGTTGGATATATACAATGATATATTCGTTGTATTTATATATAGTCTACTAACAAAAGAGACCCCTTAACAGTAAGAAAATAGTTCAGTTGACTGTAAATAATTCGTCTAGACCTTAAACATGTACGTGAAATCAGGGATGCCCAACGATCGATTTAGTCCATTTAAAATAGTTTTGATATCCTAAAATGTCCGTTGAACAGAGTGGTTGAAAACATTAAATTTTATTCCGATTTTTTATATGTAAGACATAATATAAAGAAAATAAGTTAGATTATTTGAGTTTTATGATAAATTGGTATGATAAAGGTGCAAATAACACATTAAGAGATGATTCATAAAAGCACGTTCCGTGGCACCAGAAACTCCATAATGCGCATCAAATGATATAAACGGTGCTCATATTCAGTGAACAATGCCTATAATAAATGAATAAATAATAATTGCACATAACATAACGCTTTATATGTTTAATGCTGGCAAATTGACTAAGGCCCTGCTTACATACATTGAGCGATTCTCGTCGCCACTTGCGATGTTCTATGTTTTCTTTGAAGGACTTAGAAAACATTTCAAGAAATAATTCTGTCGCTGGTTGCGATTTCAGAAATTTGTGATTACATTTGAGCGATTTACATAAATCAAATGCAATAAACGCTATATATTCTTTGATAAAATTAGTTGTTTGACACGTCGCTTTGAACGATTTTTGTCGCAAGTGGCGATAAGTGTCGCAAGTAGCGATGATTGTCGCAAGTAGCGATGATTGTCGCAAGTAGCGATTATTGCCGCAAGTGGCGATTATTTCCGGAAGGAGCAATACCTTTCAGATAATAAGTTTGTCCCCAATGTTTTCAATGTATCGTTGGTATTTTAATTGAAATTATCTTATTAATAGTTGGTTTATTTTCTGAAACTAAACAACTATGAAGTGCTGTAGTGTATTCAATGTCATTAAATGTTTGTCTTGTCCCATACAGAATTAGTCTATGCTGAAATGAATTAACTGATTATGCACATAGACTATCTTCCTAGTCTATTAAACAAACAAGACCATGCCTAACATATTGTTGGCCTATTTGTTGAAGTCTATATTGTTGTCATATTGTAAAGCTATAGCCTGGACTGTCTACCTCATTCCTATTCTACAGTGTAGACTCAAAATATAATTAAATTGAATATTTTACATAGTTCAGGGATATCTAAAAGCAAAAATGGGAAAACCTAAGAAAAAAGTCAAAACTTTACCTACGCTAAAATTGAGTTCGATCAAACGGAACAGATGATTAGTATAATACTAAAGTACCCTGTATTGTCGCTCTATTGTACGACCCTACTCATACGGATTATCATCATAGGACAATAACATTCAATGCCTATGAGAGAGTTGCCAGAGAGATGGGTTTGGAAAACCTAGAAGGTGAATACATATTCTTTCGTTTTATGTTGATTATATTATTTCAGTAAGAGACATTTAAATAAAAATACATATTTTTATAAATTAATGAAAAAATAGAGAAACATAAAATGAAAATAGGCCGCGGTTACACAGAGCTAACGGTTTTTCACGTCGGGGATTAGTCCTCTATTTTGTCCTCCATTAGTCCTCTATTTTCTTTATAAAAACTCGTGTCAAACAAAGCAGCAACTTTTTTTCACGCAAGTTTTTTTAGTCAAAAGTGGTTACACTGCGTTTTGTCACGACAATCTTGCTATAACACAGAGGAAAAAGCTAGCGGGAAAAACTGCTAGCGGGGAAAAAAGTGACTTTTTTTAAACGCCAATTTTACAATAATGAACTTCATTTGAGTTTGTTTGACACCATGCATTTCACTAAACTCTTTTTGAAATATTGGAGGGAAACGGGAGAAAACCTCGATTTTTAAGCCTTTTCACTTCTTTTTGCGTCAGTGTAACCACTAAAAAAGCTCACTTTTATAACAGCTAACTTTTTAAAAAGTTCTGTGTAACCTCGGCCTATCAGTTTTAGTGGTAAAACTATTTAACAGTCATGGCCTATTAATCAAAGCATTAATTTTTATATCCTAAATTTAGAAGATCTTCGAATAGTAATGTGAAACATCCTGATTGTTTTCTGTGTTTGGGTGTAGGATGAACCCACCATCGTCTTCTTATTTTTGGTCTTGTTAAATATAATCATTGCGGTTATATGGTACCTTCGGCGCAAACTCAATAATATTGCAATATTTTGCGTTTAGTCAGCATTTTCTTTATTGAAATATAGTGGAAGATATAGTTTGATTAGAACAACCCGCTTTTGTCCAATGCAAAAAAAGTATTTGGATTTGTTTGGAATATATGATATATATGTATATACATGTTTATCCTAAAGTCTTATGATATTCTACTAAGAAATCCTCCCAAGTATCGTGCTTTATCCCTCGGATGAAGGATCCTTTCGCGTTATTGGTTTTCTA
>LQRL01069255.1:0-16526 GCA_001703475.1 Hydroides elegans
GGGCCGAATTGACTGCTAAAAAAAGGGGCCGAATCGACCAATTAGGGGCCGAGTTGGTAGGGGCCGAGTTGGGGAAGGGCCGAATTGACCAATTACCGTTTAAAATGTTAATTTATCCCCCTATGGAATTATTTATACAGTTTGAAAAGTAATCACTCAATCAGTTTTAAAAAGGAAGCTATAATATTGCTGATTAGAAGAACGACCGGTTATCTACAGAAAAAAACGGTGTCTGTCCAAAAAGAAAGTGAAATTGCAAACTTTTTCGGAACTTATTAAAAATTCCATCGCCAGACTGAACTTATGTGTTGTGTACTTTGGTCCGTTTGACAAATATTTTACTGTTAACAATATTATCTTGATGGTTTTCTTGATAACTTAATTTTGCCTTATTACAAAATCTAAACAAAAATTCAAATGATTTCATATAAAGATAAAATCAATTTGACTTCTGCAGTCAATAAATTAATTAATGCATAAAATAAGCTTATTTCCCATATAAACATTCAATATTGTCTTCAACATATAAAATCCGGAATGTCTAAGAGCTCCTAAACATATTTGACCTACGGTATCTATTTTCGACAAGGTACACTTGACTTGACCGTTTTGTAAGTTCCCCTAAGTAGGAATCAGATAAATATACTAATTTCTTAAATACCACCATTTTTTATCGATACATATTTAAGTATATATTTTTTCTTCAATGTTGTCAATATGAAAATTAAAGAGGCTTTTGCCCAACATTACACAAATATAATTTATTTAAATGAATATAGATAATGATGTGTTTTGTACCGTAATGTACAGCACAAAGCATCATGACGTAACGATGTTTCACAAAAAAAACAACAAATTTATTTAATTTATTAAAATACAAATGTATTGGAAGATTTGTATTGGTCCATGTCCGAGAGGCGATTTGGATTTGGCTTTGAATTTTTTTCGGGGCTGTGACACGACTGACTTTACAAAACGGATGTGTCTTCATTGAGATCGCAGTATCGTTGCTCTTATGCCCGATTCAGTCTAGATGTCGCTTCGAAGTAATCGACGTCAAGTAGTGAAGTACGAGACACCGAGACGTTGTGAACATTAGAAATATACGAAATATTCCCGAAGTAAAGGCCTCGTCGACGTTCAACGTTTACGCCGAAGCCACGTTCATATAGTTCTCTACATTACATCGTTTATATGACCTCATAAGACATCCTTCGAAACACGACACTACTTGACATTATTCCAGAAAGTGCTCAACCACACGTCGAATCAGGATTTGCCAATTGAAAGACACGTTTATCTATGTAGTAGTCGGGTCCAAGTGATTATGTTTAGTGGAGCAAGACGAAGATTATGGGTTATAACGAAATTGGTGTCTGGTTGAGCATATTTCCGTTTGTTGATGCTCACAATCTGATATAGAATATTAAAGAAAAACAGTTTTCCTTAGCAACATTTGAAGGATATTCGCTCAACAGGGGCGAATTTGCATGAGGAAATAGCCGGTGCCATCCCGCTCCTCAAAAAATATAAGCCCCTTTCGATTCTATATGCGCCCCGTTTCAAAATATTCTGAGTCCGCCACGCGGTGCATCGCTCGCCATATCGCAAAAAGTATCGAAGTAGGAAAAGTGACAAAGTTGATGATGTCAAAATACATACTCGCTCTAACATCCCTTAGTGAAAGGTACGGCCTATCGGTATCGCCTCACGCCCCTTGGCTGATAAATTGTCCGTTTTTGAAAACCCCGTCATTAGAACCCATTTCCGTAAATGAATTAATAGATTAATCATCGAGTGTTTTTGAAATACTATGTGTAGGTATTTTAGAGGCATGGTAACATCAAGCGTATGACAACATTTAAGCATGGGTAAATTATGATGTATACAAGATAGATTTGTGCGCGGAAGCGTGTGCATGATAGAATTTACCTAGGCCAATTTTCGATCTCATGCTTGTATGTAAAACGATGTTCATTTTGTTGAATTTTATAAAGTGTCAAAGCTACCAATAATTGATCAACGATGAGTTTTAGTTAAATAATGAAAGATAAAATATACAAACGTTATTTATTTCATTTATCGAGCGAGCTTTTAATTCGTCAATATATAAACAAATTTTACTTTTGCTAGTGAGTTAAAAATCGCAAAAATATACGTTTGGTTAAAGTGTCATCTATTAGTATATATCAAGTTTGAGATTGATAGCATTCAATTTGAGAAGAATAAACGAATGACAGGCACTGTTTTACGCCACTTTGTGCCTGACCCTGATTTTGACACTTCCTATAAATACAGGGGTGCAGTTCAAGAAAAAAATACTGATTCATTTATAACCTTTCATTAGCAAAATAATTTACATCTTGGCTACGTGCATATGTGTGACTCATTGAAACAAATATTCAATATTTAATATTTTAAATGTTAATAGATTCTGAATAGGAACTTTTAGCCTTCGTTTACTAACTTCGAACACCAAAGAGCATGTTTTGATCCGAAATAAGGCACTATAGGTTGGGGAGGTCACCACCAAGGGGGAGAGTGTGCCCAAGCGGGATTCCCCCTGGAAGTGTCTTTGAGGAGTAATACCCAGGTAGACCGTCTGGAGTGGTAACATCTCGTGTATTTAAAATAAAATCATTTTGACCACTTTTTCATATTCATGCAATATACATATCTGGAATCTCGATTCACCCTTGGGGAACATACGTGTATATATGGATTAGAATAATTTTCACTTGGGAACCGAGCAAAAAAGGACACAAGATATTTGAAGACAGGGTTTGCTCGAGAAAAAAAATCGCAAGTGAAGGCCTCTATTGTGGCCAGGCCCCTATGCTATCCATTTCTAACATTCAGCACATTTCCAAAAACCGAATCCGCACATGACGTATGACGTTAGTTCTTATACGAACCCATATGCAAGTTTTCAGACGTCTTACAACTTCCCGATGTCGTATGGATCACATAACTATTGACAGCGTTGAGACGTTGTAAAGACGCTGTTTCTATGTCCGAACCGAAACATAAGCGTTTCAAACGGCACTATCAAGATCCATACATTTCCCAACCCATAAAAAAAACATGAAAATAGTTCAATTAAGTATAATAGTGTTTCCTTACCTTGATTCAACACGTTTCCAAACACCGAATCCGCCTGCACCAAACTACAATTCCACCGTCGATTCTTAAACTGCCACTGACATTCTTGAATTGAACGTTCAGCACCCGCTTTCACAGCTCCCATGACGTTAACGTTACGTCGACAAATCTTCTTTTGACGTCGCGCCAAGCCCGAAAGGTCATTGCAATCGGAGTCTGGTTGTAGAAGACCGACGTCGCTCGAAGAAGCGAGGGCCCTGTGGAAATGATTCAATTTAATTCATTAAAATTGACTATGGATTAATACGCAATATGGTATATAGACATTTAGTCGGGTAATGGTAGCCACGCAAACGGAGACAAAAGGACAAAGTGTCTTAGTATGTCATCTCACACGTGTGACGTTCACGTTACGTTGACATTTTTTCTTTTGACGTCGCGCCAAGCCCGAAAGGTCGTTGCAATCTGAGTCGGGTTGGAGAAGACAGACGTCGCTCGAACTTGCAAGGGCCCTATTAAAGATAGATAATTTGATTTAACTGCTTCATGCAATCGATACTGCACTTATTTATGCAGTAAACTACATGTATAAAGATATAGTCCGCTGGAGGAAGCAAGGACTCTGTTTCGAATGTAGACAAAAGAACACAGAATTGAAATGCGTCATTTAGCACTTATGTCTAAATGTTACGTCGACACATCTTCTTTTGACGGCGCGCTAAGCCCGAAAGGTCGTTGCAGTCGGAATCGGGCTGGAGTAGACCGACGTCGCTTGAAGAAGCTAGGGCCCTGTGAAAAAGAGGCGATTTAGTTTATTTGAATTGATTATACATTATGCCAGAATATGTTACAGAGTCCGTTATGGGAAGCCAGTACTATGTGGCAATTCAGTTTCACATAATTAGCGTTGGTGGTTCCGAATAGGTTATACAAAGTGCAAGACTTAAGTTTCTCTGGTGCGTGTGGTTACGGAACACAACTTGTAACCGATGCAGGTATTCTAAGTAGGTTCCTGAGTGCCCTTTGTATCTTTCTTCCGACACAAAATAAACGTATACCTAAAAACGCCATCCCGACGTTATATTCTTTCGCCAATATTGATGACGCTCCATACCAGATATGGCGACAAAATTCAACGACCATGGTACGACCCGCCTAATTCAAGTTTCTTTTAAAGGTGTCCTCTGGTCAATATCTATGAACCATTGGAGACGTAACGTAATAAAGCGACGTAAAATCGGGTTTTCACTGGTTCGGATAGGTAACTAAAAAACGTCAATATCTTAGTGTAAGTGAGGATAAGTTACCAAATTAAATATTAATATTCGAAATCCTACAAGTTAACAATAGTCTATATCTTTATGAATACTATATAAGTGATGTTTATATTTATCGGATCACATAAACATACAAGAATGGTACAATATTACTTCTGGTCTGTTTAATTTTTGGTGAAATGTCTTATGATAACACTTCAATGTGAGTTTACATTGTAACATTTATTTTTTGCTATAACATCGCCCATGTTTGCCTAACGTTTCAAGTTTAAGGAACAACATTTCACAATATGTTTGCATGTAATGGTGATGGTAGCTCAACAAACGGCGCCCTTGTTTTCTCTTAATATTTGCAACTTTTTAATTTATGTACCACATAGTTTCACCTCCTTTTTGCAGTCCCCCTTAAACCTCAATCTAATTATTAGTAAACCAAAACCTTAACCCGGTCGGAACAAAGATTTTAACTAGCAACGTTAAAGTGACGTCTTATCATTGAACTGGTAAGCTTATTGGGCGTCAAAGAAACGTCTTGGTGACGTCATCACATATTACGACGTCACCACAACGTCACATATTATATATAGGGGCGGAAAGAGTAACTCATAAAACAAAGGTACATGTATCAAATGACATACAGAAATTATAAACGCTTCATTGTATACGTTCCTTTGCGCTGTGCGGTTTATGTAGTGCCTTACCGTGCGGGGAAAAGTGATACAGTGATTATTTTGCGTGTGTTGTTAAAAACCTGTCATAAAAGCAGATAATAAGCCTCTTGAAGAATAACTTAACTCCTAACGAACCCCACACAAACCCCTTCCAAAACAAAAACTACAATTGATGACATTATTTATGTGTCAAACCCGCAAAAGTGCGTGTTTATTACGAAAATTGGAGATGTAGAATCATATCGTTTTAAAGCACCCATTGAGTTGTGTTTCAAGTTGCTATTCCTTAATTTGTCATCATAAGGAATAAAATATATAGAGGTTAGGGTTTACTGTGACGGCACGGGCGAAATCCGATTCCAAACCAGTGGCGATAGCTCATAGACCACATTTGCGGCGGAAATTGGGTCGAATACGGGCAGCTCTCGAACATAAAGGGAACCTATACATATATCTCAGTTAAGAACGTGATTGTACACATCTTGCAAAATAAATATGCAACATTAAAATGGCGTCATATGGATATATATATGATGTATTTATGGTGTCGTGTTACATTAAGGCTTTCAACGTACATACCCCAATTATGTTTTTTATCAAACGACGGTGTCGTAACCAAGTCTTAATTATAATATAAGTATGAATAACGTTCGCATTTCGGAAGGTTTCGTGGTGACGTAGTCTAGGAACGTCGTTACAACATTACGATAACATCGGACGCAAGAATGACGTTTATTCGGCACAGAGAGGATTTTTTCACATAGGCCTAAATCAGAACGTCATTACGATGCCTCGTCGGAAACTGACGTTGTATATACGACTCTCGCTTTATAAAGGAAAGACCCGCGCCCGACAAACCCACTCGGCAAGACGTCCACGGACGTTGAGGGGACGCCCTACTTTGGGCCCGTATGTAAGTTTTCCGGACGTCCTTACTCGTCGCGGAGGTAGAAAAGACGTTGCATCGACGTCGCGTCCGAATCGGATGTACGAATGACGTTCTATGGACGCCGGGACGTTATAGGACGTCCGGAAAACTTACATATGGACCCAAATTAGGTCGTCCTCTCGACGTCACGCCCGAAAGAGACGTACTATGGACGACCCTTGCCGAGTGGGAAGTGACCGCGTATCACTCTATGCGATATCGGCGAGGTAACCACTTGCAGCATTTACTGGGAGGTATCCTTTAGAGGAAACCCTTAAGAAAATAAGGGACAGAAATTGATATTTAGGAGGGGGGCGTTAAGTATGCCTCAAACGTTATGCAGCTCCATCGTATGCTTGTATCACCCAGAACGATGCCTGCAACAATTTCTAGATTGTTTCAATTCATACCATTCGGATAAACGATTAGGAAATAACCAACTCGCTATAATTTCTATTTGGTTCATAGGTGAAATGAAAATTACATATTCCATAATAAAGACAAATATGTGTGAATATGACATTTTTTAACGACAGTTTATCAACCAAATCTTAACGTTTGCATCTTTATATCTTGAAGGTTAGTGCCTGCATTCCTAAAATTTTACATATAACAATTTTACAGAACATATATCGTTACATAAGAGGGGGCCATTTTGTCTCATATTATGTTCACTTAGCAGCTAGCTAGGGACTCCATTAGGGCCTGGCTATATTAAACGTTTTTTTATCTGTTTCCCCTTATAAACCCTAAATTCCATATGGAAAACCTAAAAACCACAACGAGCGTTTATGTGCGCTGTTGAGTTTTCCATAACAAAAACAATGGAAACCACGGCTTATCAGGGTAAGAATTCTCAAAAGGGCTTCCGATGTGGCTAGGTCCTTATAATAGTCAGGTAGAATCGGTGGTAATTTTTCAAATTAAAACCGCGTGTGTGTTTTCGAAATTAGCTCCACTCTGTGCTATTGTTTTGTGGCGGAACGTGTTTTCTTGAATAAACCATCTATCATGCCGCTGATTAGTGAAGAAGTGCCTTTATGTCGCTGATTACTTATATTATCAGACAGCATTCGTATGTATATGTAGGTTTTACGTATTGGAAAGAATGTCTTTATAATTTTATTTATATTAAAAAAATATATATTTGTAACGTAATTATCATCTTATTTATTTTCTTATATTTGTTATTCTTTTCACTTCTGCAAAGGTCTAGGACTTAACCAAGATGGCGTTTCAATGCATATTTGTTTTTGCTAAATAAACTATTTTAATGATATAATGGTTATAGTTGATTATTTTACCCAGGTTTTAATTTGATGGAAGATGAGAACGCATAACTAGTGATTTAAATGTGCTTCAAGACGTTTTCAAAAAAGATGACGTTACAAAATACGGTTTGGTACAGACATAAAGCATCGTGGAGCAACTTATGTGGCCAGGCTGTAAAAAACGTTTTTACTCAATTTATAAGAATTACCGTTTAGAGTTCAATATTGTCAATATCATACATAACGCAAATAAGAGGACATTGCCTTCAACTCACAGTTAAAGGACATAGGAGTAATAAGCAAAATAAGAAGGGTTATACATGTTTGTAATTGAACAGGTAGATATAAGGATGAAACAGAGATAATTAAAATGTGCATAGAATTTCACTTTTGACATCACCCTTGATTTATACACTGATGATAGAGAAATTGTAGCATTGTCAAGATGTCGTAAAATAATGGCTCACATTTCCTTTTGATTTTATGAACCATAATAAAGATGATAAAAATATATGGCATGCATATCAAAATATTGTGTGAATGGTAGTTGGAAACCACAATTATACCATGATTACTTAGTATCATAAGAGTTGATATCAAAGGTTAAACGTCAATTTTTGTTGCATAAATTTTATGATAACATGTTTTAATAAATCAAAAAAAAATTTCACATACCTTTGTAACTGATATTAGTTAAGACGAGATACTGGTGTATTTTAAATATCAAAGCGTCATAAAATAAGGGAGATAAATGTAAACATTTATAGTATTTCCGACCCAAATATGCATACATATTTAAAGTAATGACAATTAAACGCATACATACTATGATTGATCTTATTATTACGATAGACGGTGAAACCAAATTTCCGTCGTCGAAACATTCCAATTTGGAAAATTGTTATTCATCGATCATTAAATTTTTCAATATTTCTTTAGACATCATTTTTCAAAAGCGTAGTATATATTGAATCTTTTAAAGAACCATATTGTATAAGAAACATTTCCATTCTGTTTTTATTTAATTGAACTAGTTTATTTGTGTTGACAAAATGGGTGAGACATCTTTGATTTAAGACCAAAGGTGATATAGACAAAATGTATTTGCAGCCGTATATCTTACAGGCACCGCTGGGGAGAATCCTCTAATGGTCCCCAGTTTATGTACTTTTTGATTATATCTGCTTAGGGACTGGCCACATTTGAAGTTTCTTTGAGTGTTTTCCCTTTAATGCATCTTTAATAATCTTTAATAATATCCCAGTGTATTACTTATTAAAATCTGTAAAACCAAAACGCTCGTTGCATTTTTAAAATAAGTCGCGGTTCGGGGGTTTCTCCGTGACGTATACGATGGAAAACGCGGTTTGATAGGGGAAAAGAGTTTTAAAAGCTTCCAATGTGGCCAGGCCCTATAACTTTTTGTAATTTCTATTATTATCTACTATGTCATTTTTGAAATATATGCAAATTTCATCATTGTTGATATGCCGCGACGAATTTGCATTCATAAAATTAATTTATTGACTATCTGCTCTATAGAAATGATGTGTTTAATGTATTTCAAAATCAGAAACAATCTATATGACAATTTATATGAGAATTAAATGTTATTTATAAGAGTTATATATGTAGAATGTTACTTTTTATATATGAATTATATCATCGTGGGTTCGTTTAATGTTTTGACATACAGGTTTTTGATTAAAATAAACAAAGGTATCTCTTAACACTATCTACCTTTGTATCAATTTAAGAACCCATGTAACGTATGAATATCAGATAATTGTATACTTTATTCGTGTTTTGATTGCGATGAGAGATTTTCTGAAATCAAATACACTAGGAAATACATATGTACATAAATATGCGAAAATATATAAATCACGTTTAAAATGATAATGTTTATGGTTGGATATTGTGTTCTTTCCATAACGCAAATGGCACTGCACGAAGGTGAAACTCGATCATACGTCGTTCTTTCTACATTGCAACGTAAATTTGACTTTCATCCGATGTTACAATATGAAACAAAGTTAATGAAATAACATTTTTTTATAATCGAATATGAACACCGAAATTAACGTCATGACGTCTAAAACAGCCATTTGGAGTACATTCTAGTGTTGACCAACATAACTGTTTATCAGTCGTCTTGTCATTGCCCATATTGGAACCCACTCTCGACGTCGCGAGACGTCATGCGCTTTGGAAACGCGCCTTAACAGTGACGTCACGACGTCTTAAATACTGAAAGCCATTTATACCAACTATATCGTTGCAACGGATTTATATACTTACGTGGTCCGGATACTAAACATTGAACCGTCATTAAAGCATTCAACAACATCACGGTATTCTAGAAATAACGTCAAAAATACTTTATCCATTTGATGCCATTACTTTTGTCATTTATCAAATAACATTGCAATTGTATGCGACCACACATACAAACAATAATTACTATGGATTAAATTGACGTCACATTTTGCTATATATGACGTCATGACGTCTCAAATATACTTACAGCCATTTGATGCCGCTCCCAAACACAAGCATCATCTCGAGGGTGGCGAAAAAGAGATAAGCCCCGCCCACCTGCATGGTTGCTAAGGCGACGCTATCGCATTATCTTTATCCAATCAATAAATGATTTTTAAAAACAGAAATGCACATAATTTTATTCCAATCAATGTATTAATATTTTTGATTTGTTTTCTTTATATATCAAAGTGACGATCGCATTTTCTTATCCAAAAGAAGAATATGAATATCTGTTTAATCCGTTCTCTATCACGAAAAACTCATGGATAAATCCGTTTTGTCTGTGTTGCTATATCGTTTTGATCCATTTAATTGCGAAATTACATTCAGATATGATTCACAGCATCATATTATATTTGATAATTGCACTCCACATGAGGTTAAATGTGATAATGAATATACATTATGATATGCAACAGACGAATAGGTAGATTATAACTTGTAATAAAACTCGGTCCATAAAACTCTCATAACGCATTTATCCTTCGGCAGATTTTTTTATGCAGAATAAAAAACACCCGGTAATAATTGTTTGTATTTGACTTGTATCCAATGCACATTAATCCTAATTAATTAAATATTGACAAATAATTCCTTTATTTCCATAACCTCACTTCGATGTGATGAAAATGGCTAAAAGCATTTTTCATTTCTTATCATTTTATTTTCTGTTATATTCTATATTCTCTTATTTTCAAATATTCAAATTCCAAAACAATTTCCACCTAAGTATTATCCTTATGCATTTTAGTCAGATCAATGCGCAAGATAATTAAAATTTCATTCCATTTCATTATTTCATAGCATGAACGAAAATGTGCGTATCCTCAAGATGCATGTTTTGTTTCTATATCCGAAATATTTCCATCTGACTTTAAGGAACAGTCAGCCGCAATTATATGAGAGACTGAACACTTCTTTTTTAAGCAAAAAAATAATAATCAAGTATGTTTACCGAAATGATTTCAATTAATAAACGCGATAGACGTGAGATAATTGATTTCACAGTCACTGTTTACAAGAGACGCAGAGAAAATCCTTTTAAGAAATGTCTGTGCTAACTCCAGTGAGAAATTCTTTTCCTAATTTCGCAGCCGTGCGATTCCTAAGTTTTAAGCCCGCGTGACATAAGATGCAATGTGATTGGTTAAAAGTTGTTCGCATCCTATTTTACTTTGGTAATAAACACTTGGGGTTCTAGAACAAGAACCTTATTGTGAACTATTTGGAAATAGAACATTTTCTTATATTTTTCGTTAATATAGCCTTTTTAAATTTAAACACAAAAATGATTATCACAATAAGTTGAAAGTGCTGATGCAAATTTAAAGCTTTAAATCGATGTCTTCTGAGGAATTCTTCTGATACTGGCTTCTATGGGGGTATAAATTATTCCTCCATAGCTAGGAGCTCACATATATTAGAGACAACCACCTATACGTCATTTATTACATTAAATATTCGCAAAAGCTATAAAAGGCACATCAACTTAAAACATGTAAAATCAAGTTTTCAAGGGGAATGCCTTGTTTTGCAATATTTAGCATATTTAGTTTTCATTTCATTTTGCTAGATAATTATAGCCATTTTCTGTGCATTTTTCTTTTCAAAAAAGGGGGCATGAAGTTATAGAAACTGATATAGTATATAAACTCATATAAACTTTTTCACTATGATAATTCTTCCAATTGTAAAAAAAACATAAAATTATATATATATTATATCACTTTCACAAAATATCACTTCCCCTAAAGATGTAAATACTTCCTTCGAAACTGTGCCTTTTCTCTGTTTACGCTCACCATAAGGAAAAGTATTTACCTCTAATATAAACTTTGAGGAGTCAATTAACTTATAATGCGCCTTAACTGACGCATAAGCCGTATATTATCTTGACGTTTTCAGCGTCATAATAATATGGGGAAGGGGCACTCGACCAAAAGACGCCTTCAAAATGGAAAGACCCATTTGAGGCCATCCCCACCCCCTCCCCTTTAGTTCCCCGCTCATCCCACCTCCTTTTCAAATTGAGACTTTCGTTCTTTGAGTTTTGGTCATCTCGCTGTCAAAGCACATTAACAAAAGGGGACGACACTCAATAATGGCTACTTCTTATTTACATATGGTAGTCACTTATTCTGTCAAAAAGCGTGAAAGAGAAAATGGTAATTACTTGCAATTTATCAATTTACTAAATATGCTGACCAACGCGCACAAAGCGAGCACGAGAGAAAGGGGTGGGGACGGTTGTGTGGGGGTGACTAGAGGATAGCAGAAGAGTCAACAAAATTATGGGATTACTAGACAGATGGAATTACCGCCTTCCCCCGTCATATTTTTCTGTCTTCGTTTCAAAGTGCACTGAAAACAATAAGGGATTTAAGAAAGTATATGAATAAAATTAAATACACCTAGATTAACCCCTTGGAACATGAACTTAATTACCCTGGGCGCCTCCTTAAACCATTGCATGTCTGTAATTGTTGCAACTGTTATTTACTTATGTTTAGAGACAAAACATATGATCACTTTTAAGTACGATTTACACGCGCCGCTGCATAGACTTTTCGGGTTTTAAAGTGATACCCTTATAGTTTTTAAAATTCCTTTTGGTTAGATAAGTTAAAATAGTAATAATGCGAAGGTTGTAAAAATTTGAATTTATATTGAAGTTGTTTGGCTATCATTCTTCAGTTACATTTAATGTTCATAAATTTGATTTTCTATTGCTATTTATCTGTAGTATGCAGTAGGTTATTAATGCTATTAAAGTTTGTAAAATTGTGTTTTGATACTATATAAATCATAAAGGACTGACCACAGAGACGGCAATATTTCCCTAAAAATCATTTAGTGATATACATTTATTTTTGGAAAATTGAATAAGCTTCCCAAAACGTCCCAAAATAGAGAGTATGTATCGATAAATCTATAAACGATGGTTGGTGGAAACTAGCTCCCAGTGTACCCAGCCCGACATTCTGAAAGCGTGTCTTTTATAAACTTAGATATGTTATCAGAGATATCATAAAATATTTATTTTAAAAGGTTTTTATTCTGAAAGTTATTTTCATTAAAAGGAAGGGTCATAACCACAAAATTAAGAACCGTTTAAATTGAGTTTAATGATTCCTTTGGGTTGCAATTTACTTAAACGGGCTTCTAAGTTACGAATGATAAGATCAAGATGGAATTTCGACCATTATACTAATTTACCTTATTTTTGCATGAATTGTAAAATGATATGGCTGTTTTAAAAGAAATATAACTGTATTATAATAAACTATATAATATATATCTTAGAATTGGCTGATTATTGTAAACGTTAAGAATTATTTTATTAACATGCATTTCGTATTAATGTTTGATACTTCGATTATATTCAACATTCTAAAAATCGCAAAAAAAAGAAACAACGCAGCTGGCATATCAAAGATGAAGTTTTTATAAAACTAATCTAAGATGTTTGTGGGCTGTATTGTTTTGGGCTACACTTATTGAGTCGTAGTTTAGTATTGTCAATTTTATTTACATAATTACATTTTATGTACAATCTACATAGAAATTCACATTTGCGATAACAGTTATACAGTAAAACCTGATTAATCCGGACACCCACGGGACTGAGCAAAAGTGTCCGGTTTAGCGAGGTGTCCGGTCTAATCAGGTTCATAGCTTTTTCATACATTTAGTTCTAGTGCATACATGTATGTGGTTGATTCGTTGACAGGTTCATGGGAAAATAGCAGAGGATATATGTTTCAATATGCATTATATTTTTAGCCATGCCACACCTAAAAAACACAAATGAAACGTCTTCTGGTTGTATTTCTCTTATTGTAAATGCCTATATTTTTTAATCGTTGACAAGAAATAAATATGTTTAATTGATATGAAAATATGTAAT
This sequence comes from Hydroides elegans, assembly GCA_001703475.1. Classification (NCBI taxonomy): domain Eukaryota; kingdom Metazoa; phylum Annelida; class Polychaeta; order Sabellida; family Serpulidae; genus Hydroides; species Hydroides elegans. Next base: position 13,701 of record LQRL01069255.1, read on the forward strand.
TCACAATTGAAGCCCCATAGAAGTGTTACTTAACAACTGAATATGGAAAAGATACCCCTCCCTCAAAGGACCCATCTTTGCTTTGAAGCTTGTATGATGCATTTTAAGGGGTGTGGTTTTGTGGCTATATAAAGTAAAACTGTTGAATGGCATTAATCCATGAGCCCTAATCCCTCTCTTTATAAGGCCTTTGTGGCTAAAACATAACATTTAACACAAAGATCATGCCTCATTAATCCCTCTGTCTGCATAAATAGTTAACAGTGTAATTGACACTGACGGAGAGCTTTCATGTGGGTAAAACCGTACAATTATTTCCAACATTATTTTTCACCAGTAATTTACTGTCCGGATTAGACAGGTGAAATACTTATATAATTCAATGTTTGTTTGCGATTTGGGTGTCCGGTGTCCGAAGTAGCGAGGTGTCCAGATTAGCCAGGTTTTTAAATGGTATAAAATATAGGAAAATAAAACGGGACTGAGAAAAACCGTCCGGTTTAGCGAGGTGTCCGGTCTAGCGAGGTGTCCAGTCGCAAGGTTTTACTGTATACATTTTATTACAATTATAATTGGTACATGTAATTTGATAAATATGCTTTAATGCTAAAGTTAGAGAAACCTATTTAATATGCTCCAATGAAATATACATTTTTACATCGATGAGCTATTTATGTTACTGACCATAATGACATATAATTAGTTATGTGAATTGCAATTAACATTTGTTACACTATTTACGTTTCTCATTAGCAAATAGAAAAAAAAACATAACTAACGTTTAACGTCGAGTCAACGCTTTTCTTTGAAATGATAAAATAAGCTTTAGATACAATGACTGAGTACAATATATTATATTACAACATGCTCATTTAATCGCACATTTTAGATTGATTAATAATATTAGTTCGCCTCAACTCTATATATGGAGTAAATGCTCAAAATGTTAATATTGAACAAAAAAAACAATAAATGATTGTTCAACAATACAAATGCGATCTTGCAATATCCATAATGCAGAAAGGGTTACAATAACAAAATATTGGCTTTTTTACCAAAACTAATAGCATTTGTAAAGTAGCATTGCCTTTATACTTTTGTAATAACAGTTTTTGTTATGTTAATATCGATATTGTAACGACGTTATAATTAAACAGTACACATGTACGATTGTTAAGAAACTGCGGATGCTATAAACGGTCGCTTTGGTCGTCATTCACTGTTTCAACGCGAAAACTATAACATGTGTGATGTGGCTATTGAACTAATTGGTTACTAAAACGCCATTTCTATATTGCTATGTCTATTACGCGATTTCTATGACAAACCACCGGTTGGTATAGCCTGGTTGCAAGAGAAATATCAGATGATATTGCGTTGATGCTAGGACGAATATAGGTTGCCATAGCGCGGTTGCTAAGGAAAACGTCGGTTGCTAAAGTCTGATTTCTAAGGCTAAAACTGGTGTCTAAAGCACTATTTCATGGTTTCAATATTAAACTAGGTTGCTTTGAAAAACCTCGGTTGCTATAAACTGTTGTCTTGGAATCCAGCGCCTGCTGACGGGACGTATGAAAATCCCTCAAATACAGAAGCGTTGGCTCAACCATACTGAATTCTACTGGACCCGTTACAACTTCGTCCTTCTTTTATATAGCCGCCCTTGGATGCAATGTATATTAAGGCCCCTATTTAGTTATAGTTTCACTTTAAATTAGGCGTTTATCTATTACCAATGGTTATGATTGACTATTGGTGGCTATACAACGCGGTTGCTATGGAGAAACAGTGGTTGCTAAGCACAGCATCGGTTACTATAGACTGTTGTCATGGAAGCCAGCCCCTGGTGACGGAACGTAAGAGAATCCTTCGAATGCAGAAGCGTTGGCTCCGCCGAGGCTAAATTCTACTGCGCCCTCTCCACTTCGGCCGACCGAGGCTGTAAAAAAAATTATTTGTTTAAAACCGGGCACAAAAAAAACATGTGTCATCGCAAAACAAATAATAGCTGTGTTGAAAACATCCCGAATACATGATAACTTAATAAAATAATCAATTATTGCTTTTGGCAATTTGTTACATTACTGAAAAAAAATTGCGTCACGAGAAAATATGCACGAAAAAAATAACCGCGACAATAAGTAATATATTTGATCCGACAGTTAAAAATATTATATAAATCATAATATAATACCCCAAAAAGTTTGAAATAGCGATGTGATAGCAATACGTATTTTAATCGTGCAATAAGATCGAAAGGTTCACATATCCAAGTATACACAAAACCTCATCATGGTGATCTCATATGAGTTAATGTAGTTATGTAGATTGTGAAGTACGATGAAATTTGATATGACTCACCGGGCACTGGTTCGCGAACGAATTCTGGATCAAAGTGTTTGAGATCCATCTCTCCAGCCTGTTTATTAAAATGAATAAAACTCGTAAATGAATGACATATTTAGATGCATATTTGGTATTAAAAGTATACAGAATAATCTTTAAGAATTTGTTCAGATGCTACTTTCATGTAATATACTACTAAACATTTCCAAATAAACATACGGTGACGTTTATACTCAAGCAAACGTAATTGAAGTGTTGCGAATAGCACAGAAACATTGTTTAATTCCATCTCGATTAAAATAATAATCGCTCAAACTTGAGCGCCCACTAACATACCTTTCTAATTTCATGTGCTTAACTTGATAATAGATAAGAGCATATATGATTAACTCTTCTTTAAAATTGCAATTTCATTATTATACTTAAACCACATACCACATTGGGATTATATGGCGGTTTAATTTGCCTCGCTTCCAGTTT
>LQRL01069255.1:16681-35960 GCA_001703475.1 Hydroides elegans
ACTTCCATAAAATCCCTACGCGCGCCCAACCGTTTCTCCTTTTCTTTTTGGAGGAGCTGCAGTTTTAAGAGAAAATTCAAATGATGTATATAAAATATACAAATTATTATTTATATGTCTTGGAGGTACTTTTATACACAATTATTCAAAATAAGATCTCAAATTAATGCGAACCTAATCCACTGTATTGTGTATTTCGGTCGATCCGGCGCTCGTACAGAACTTAAATGGACTATTTCCTAAGAACATATATTCATTTAAAAAAAAACATATATTAGGATAACTTTCTACATATAAAACGAATGATTTCATATTGAATATTTTTAAATTCCAAATTTAGTACGCACCCATTCTAGTATATTGCGTACTTCGGACGATCCGGCGCTCGTTCGGAACTTGAGAGGTTTGTACAGAATGTTCTCGTACATTTCAGCAGTATCACGACTGTAGAAAGGTGGCTGTAGAAAGAAGAAAAAATAAATATGTTAAATGTTAGTTTAGACTCTAGACATCCGAATAATCCTTATGGAATTATAGTCTATGAAAGCAACTGTTTTTTAATGTTGCACTCTAGGATCTCTATGGAACTTGAGCGATTTGTACAGAATGTTCTCGTACTTTTCGGCAGTAGACGTCATGATCGGTTAATTGCGGGGAAAATTACGTTTTTCCAAGTAGTTCTTAATTTTTTATATCATAAATTGTTTGAAACTGAAATTTATGTTTGTCCAATTATAGGTACGTATACTGACAGCAATTTGGCCTAATTTTGAGACGAACTAATTTCAATTGACGATGTGATGTCCTATAACATAAGGGTGGGGTGCGTCTTTGGGATGACCGGTTTATTGCGGGATCGATAAAAGAGTATAAAACGTTGTTTTTTACTGCTTCAAATAATCCTGATATCTGAAATAAGAAAGCCAACAATTTGTTTTTATAAACAGACTCGAAACCTTTGCCTTTAATCCCATACCCCCAAATTATGACAACGTTTTATCTATATTTATTAAAAGCCTTTATTTGTTATTCAGTGTTTCCTCATGTCGTATAATTGTTTTAATACATTGTTCTTTTTCTATTAATCTACCGATAATACTGTCTTTTAAGCTTGTATATATTATTTTCATATAATGTATTGGCCGATTTACATATAATCTAAGTATTTAGATTTAAGGAACATGTGTAACACATCATCATAATAAACTAATATCATTTTTGGAAAAAAATTATCTTAAAAGGAAAATATCTGAACAACATGAGTTAAGTATAAGCTATCGAGAGTGATACTTGCATTAATAGCGCAAGCGTTGCCTAGTTACGGGACACTCTTTGCCAGGCATAGTCAATTTCCGTTGAATCTATAAATACCCTGTATAATTGCATACATGTATATAGCAAAAATCGGGGTAGAGGATTCAACTAGTATAGTAAGCTGTGTATTTTATTTAATATTAATATTTTGATTTTCCTTAGATATTTGACGATATTAGTATATAAAACGATTTTTCAATGAATTATATCGTTCCGCAATAAACCGGTCAGGCCGAAAGTTAGACCCCCGTGTACTTTGAATGATCACTATTTATCAACCACCAGCTTTAAGATGTTGAAATACTGTCATCTGTCAAGCTGAATGATGTACCTATTCTAAAATAACGAATAATAAATTTTGAGACATGCATAAACTATCTTAAAAAGTCATTATTTGCTCCAAAGGGCTATTTTCCCCGCAATAAACCGATCAACCCTTCTATCACGACTGTAGAAGGGCGGCTGTGGTTTTAAAGAAGAACTATTATAAGACTCTATATAAATATTTATATATAGATTCTATTAGAAGTGGAATAGGTTAAAGTGCAGTCCATATTCTCACTTCAGCTATCTAGCAATTGTCTATGGCACGTTAACATTATGGAATCTTTTATAGAATCGTAAATGCTGCAGAAAAGACGATCATATGCATGTATAGAGTCTACTGCATAGTTTATCGGATTGGCAAGTACTTGGATTTGCTTTAACCCCATACTTTAAAAGTGTTTTGTAAACCGCTGTACTTCATATCATAAATATAATATTGATTGAAAACAAAATGATGATGAATGTAGGTTCTATGTGGTAGACTGTAAAAACTCGCATTCGAACATGTCAAGTACATTGTAGACTCTATAGGATAAAATACTCTGCAAGTTGAAACGCCCAAGACAATTAGATAACGTCATTGAATAGACCCTCCCCATGCATCCAGAATGGTAAGGTACACCATTTGTATTAGTGGATTCCATAATATACCATTTATTCCTCTTACCATCAAGACAAATAAGGTAAGTCATTTTATATAAAAAAAATCCTACCAGGCCATATATCATCTCATATGTTACAGCCCCGAGACACCACCAGTCGACTGTCTTGTCGTACGGCTGTTTCCGTAGTACTTCCGGTGCAAGGTACTATGGGAGAAATAAAGTGAAAGTCAGAGATTTAAAATAGGAATCGCGCGACAAAAGTTAAATGTTTAACGTTGACAAGAATGTCAATTGGTATAGAATAATTTTGCAAAATAACATTTTAATTTTACCATTGTTCTATGGGAACATAAAGAGAAAACGTTCATTGCCAAAGTGGTCAAACTTGACGAACAAAACGTATTCAAATTGGCTGTGTTTTTACAAGTTGAATTAATATAATTGTTAATGCGTGTATACGCAAATAACACTGTGTTACAAATAGGCACCTCAAAAATTATACACGAAAGGCAAAGTGTGTTTTTGTATGATTTTTGCCTGCTGAACCCGAATCCGAAGTCCATTTTGTTCTATCACGTCACAATTTTCTGTGATTTGCATTTTAAATATTGCATTTTTTTCTCTATTTTCTATCAAAATAAACTCCAATTTGGTAATGAAATTATTCTAAAAGATTTGAAATGAACTCTATATAAATGTTTGACCACTATATTGACTATAAATATATGTTTTATCCAAAATAAAAACTTACATATTCTGATAACTTCCCGAAAAAAGGGGTACCATAGGCAGAGTCATAAAAAATAAATAGAAAAATTTTTAAAATATTTTCTTTGAGCAATCGGACAAACTATTGCCTTATAACGATAGTCCGATTAATATTCTCCATGAAAATGCCCAGAACCTGTGGTATTACCATGTAAATAATACAATTTAAGCTCACAATCTTAAGGAATGCGCGGCCCGTTTAAGTCCATGCAAACTACATACCTTTACGCTTTAAGTATTTTTTTTTTTCATTATAAAGATTTAACAAATGCATTTTTATATTTATATTGTATTAATGTTTGATTGCGAATAGAATAAAGTCAAAATTCGCATATGTTTTATGTTTCTTACGAAAATGATAACCTGAATATTGGCATAACGATAGCTTAAACTTCCGATTGCTTTTTGTGTGTAAAATATATTTTCAAAAAAGAAAATTGTACCATTATGAACCAAAATCATTATTCCTGGACAGTTTAATAATCGTTTTAGGGATATTTAGACATTAACTCACTGAAATTCGAATAAGGAATGATTTTTTGGAAAAATAATATTTTTCTTTGCGATTTATATATGAATCACTAATAGTTTCTTAGTTGAAGATGAAATTTGATGTTAATAGCCTCTTTGCTGGATACATTATGAAAATAAAAACCGAAAAACTAAAATTTGAGTAAGTTTAGATTTCAATTTTAAAAATGATCTCAAACTATGAAGTCAGAACCATAAAAATTCGTCAAAAATGCCAAAATTGAAAATTCAATTTTACAGAAAAACTGGACGTGATAGAACATTTTTAAGTTCAGATTCGTAATCAGCGTGGTCGAGTTCATAAAGTAGACACAATTTCATTCATGTATATTTTTGAGTGTAACACAGTGTAACCATATCATCAATCGTTAATTCATATTTTTATATAAAGGCATGGAACTCAGTTTTCACCTCGGGTGTTCCACAGAACGTAGAAGTGGTCTGTCGTCCGATCATTCCCTCCTTGCACAACCCAAAGTCTGTCAAGACAACGTGACCCTGAAGAAGAAACCGTAAGTAATATATTTCTATAATAATTACTATATATATGTATATCTCTTAGAGCCTACTTTGTTTCTTTCTGATAAAAATAACCAAGTGCACGTACATGTATTTAAGTCATACGGTAAAGTTAAAAATAAAAAAAATGTTAAGAATCGTAACGAATAACACTTATAACTAATAGATTTATAGTAATACTCTATGTGAAAATGCAGTTTTATTATTATTATTTATCAGTTGGCAACATCAATATCGGCTGAAAATTTTAATTTTATGATATGCTTTCAAATAAATTTTACAGTTATTTTGGTGTATTATATCGATTATATCGATATTCAAATGTATATCTAACGTTTAAATCTTGATTTTGTATCGTGAGAAGTCAAACATTTGTAATTTACCTGCAACCAAAAAGAACAACCAATATCAAATTATAAAGACATTCCAAGCAATTATCATATAAATAAATAGCATCTGAATCAGTCATTGATGTTTCATCTTGATCAAATAGGAGTATCACATTAGAGGTAGATCAATCACAATATATTGCTTAGTCAAGAATAAAATATTTGTAACTAATACTTGCAAATCATGGTGACTTTTGAATCGAATTTCATTGATAAAATCAGTGCTACTAAAATTAAAGACTGTTTTGGTGATAATTTCGTGCAGTGTTCTTTGTATCATGTGATAATCTCTGTATACTTTCTACAAGGGTGGGTTTCCATATGTTGTGTAAATATTGTCTTATTTCTTAAAAATCAACAAATGATTAAAGACAAATCAATCAAATTAAGAGATGACAAGATTCTCTAAAATGGCAAATTATGCACAATATTGGAATTCTATTTTATTGGTACTTTTATTAAATCTATGCTGTATAAATCAATAATCTATGTTTATGGGCTACATTTGCATAAAATTTTACCTCAGAGTCAAATAAAATATTTTCAGGTTTTAAATCTCTGCAAATAAATATAACAAAATATTAGTGGTTGACTTTAAAAACTGATAATAACATGTATACTAATTGTTATTGTAAAACACCGATAGTATAAAAAATACCGATAGCTTAAATTAAAGGGAAGTCTATCCATATAAATATATACTAAACACTAATTATAAAATACACTTAACTAAAACGCAAACAAAACATAAAATGTATTTATTGCTTTGTTTTTGTTATGATTAATGACCTCTAAAGGCCCATCTCAAATAAGACTTAGTGTCAGTAGGTCCATTTTTGTCATCGACCCATTGGACAACGCGTCGAGCAAAGATAGTAGAGAATAAGATAGGACAGCTCCATTCACTGCTATGTTTTTCGCTACTTGTGTGTGCACATGAAATAAGGCTGGATAGATCCAGAAAGCAGTGTGTATTTTAATGTGATATAGGCTAAGTTTTAAGCTTTAATTTAGTATTTTAGCAATGAATAACACCTGTTTTTAATGCTTTAATAAGTGATGTTGGCCCTTCACCATACATGATGAAGATAAATAATTTGATTATGCATGTTACAACTTCAAAATCTTACGATATCTTGACATATACTTCGAACGGATTACTTGATTTTCTTCTTTAATCAATATGTGTATTTTCAACATCAAGTACTTATTCGAAAGAAAATTAACAAAGTGACTATATCTCATGTTATCATATTTCAATCTAACCATTGAAACATAAATTTTCATGCGATTTTTGGCAATGTTTTTGTGGATATATTCGACAAAAAAAATTGGACAAATAAACGCGCACAATCCTTTAAAAAGACTGGAGAAAATCTATGAAGGGTGAATATGATGTCACTGAGAATATTGTTTTCGTATGATAAAACGGTTGCAATATTTTGGTATCGTATTTAATCAATAAGTTTGGATGGATATTTCCCTGTCATATCTTCTCTTCTTAAGTTATTTATCACACTTTTTGCAGTTCTGTATCTTTTGGACAGAGAGAAATTAGTTTATTTAAGGTATCAACATAGTAATTACTGCCACAACAAGCAAAATAAATAACCTTAGTTTTATTTTTTCTTTCCAAATTAATTTTGTTTTTGAGTGTTACTTCATATGTTAATACATGTACATGCACTGCTATGTGCATCACGAACCAGGCTTATTTTGCTGCGGGAGAGAGTAGCCTGTTACACTAAAAGCGCTTACTGTCCCATCTTATACTCTACTATCTTTGCGTCGAGCAAACATCGAAATGCCGTATTGGACAATCTAAGTGTCCTTATGAACGATAAATTTAACTGTAGTGTACACGACGCAAAAAATTAAAAGTCATGGATAAGTCAATTTATTTCATGTTTACCTTATTTATGCATATGCAAACAAACTTAAATGTGTTTTTTAGAAATCATTTTAGATATTTTTCATTGCGACGATACACTCAATTATATGGAGCAGTCCAGATTTTAATGAAATGATAATCTTCTCTCGAACAAAAATATCTCGAAGCCCATATTTTGCATCACTTATATGCACTCTTTAAATAATGGACCTTACTATGATGACACAATTTAAACTTATTGAAGGATATCATCCTTTAGTCATTTACAGTTCTATATTTATATGATGATTTTCATCAACATCAATAGAAGTCTCGAATAAAATGTTATCGGTTATTGTACCGAGTGACTTCTGTATGATGTCATCAAATATGATACACGGCGAATTTATTAATTCCTATTTACGCCGACGTCATGCCTATTTAAGAGGGCATATGGACAGCTAAAACCGATGATAACGCAAAATACATTTTCGGGTTTATTCGTGCAAAAAATTGCGTATTTTGCGTTCTGTTTTCAGACATCGTATATAATGAGGAGAGCAAACACCAACCTTTGGCAGTATTCATAGCGAGTTTCGTGCATTGAGGTACAGATTCGCGTCCTTAACAAAAAATACAAAATATATACCGTCGTTCGGAAAATGTCCGTGTTCTTGGCTCGCCGTGGCTTAGGGTTATTTGGTTTTCAATACAATTTATGACATATTATGATCACATTCCGTATAAAAAATAAGAAAAACAAATGATCCTACCTATATATAATATCTATTGAGTGTAGATAGTGGAGTGCACTGGAAATTTCAGCGGCGTAAAATTTCGCCCGCGCTTCGGAAAAGCTGCGTTCTTTCTGCAGGTGGTAGAACAACTGTAAAGCAATTAAACTAGTTTATCAATTGATGGCGCAAATAGTATTCCTTTATGAAAACGTGGAAAGATTGACTTTTCTTAAACGTAAAAAAGATTAGATGTCCAACCTACCGTTAAGTAGTATTGGAGCAACGCTTATTAAAGTAGCGACTCCATGAAGGCGTTTGTGCTTCCGTTTGCGTTTGTGTTTTTAATCATTTTTCGATAAACTACGCTCACTGTTTTTTTTCAACTGTCTCCATGTGTTCTTTGTAGCATCCGTTCGCGTTTGCGTTTACGTTCTGCATAACGCAAACAAATCCAATCGTTCAGTGAGTGGTTAACAAAAACGCAAATGCAAACGGATCCAAAACTCACCAGATTCAGAGGCGAAATTCCGTTAACGCAGGCATGTGTTTTCCCAATGCTCCTTTTGTCACTTTTCATTACCAAATGCTATTTTTGTTGCGAACAAAAATAAATGCAAAAAGCATATTTGACTATGGCAATCGACTGCAAAATCGTTGGATTTCTGAGGCATTGGAGGTGATTTCATATTATTTCAGGTGACTTATTTATAGCAATCATGTGATTTGACCAGTTTTGCATAACGCATTCCAAACGCATATATAGAGTCATGCTAAACGCAAACGAATACGCAAACGGATACGCAAGCTCAGACGCAAACGCAAGCACAAACGTGTACATATAAAAGCCACTTCATTAGTAATCGGATCAATAATGGAAATATACGTGTATGGTTAAAGTATATAAATTGATCAAAATCGCATGTAAAACATCATGTGATATATGACACCAAGTAAATTAAAATGTTGTGCACTGATAACCTTCGACATATTACCAGTAGGTGTAAGCAAGACGTTTTTATATGAGACTTAATTATCTTTTAATAGGTTGAAAATAAACAAGACCACGGATCTACCGTATGATAACTGGATGCACTCTTAATCAATTAAAATTCAGATGCACTTGGAAATGTGATTAAAACAACATAAATATACCAAACCCGACCCTTTAGACTTACTTATATAAAGCAGTTGTCTTTATAGTAGTGTACAGTACAGAACTACATATAAGCAAGTCGTGTATTTTCCTATTTAACAGGACGCGTCCGGTCTCGTGGGGCACCCCTAAAAACCGCATCTTCTACCTGGTAAAGGGTACTTGACGGCTTTTACTAAGACTTTGCTTTCAGACTTGGTGTGTTTTGCTCCATTTTATTCCTTATCCCTTTCTCTTGCCGCTTTTTACCTCTCCTCCATTCACATAGTCCAACACAAAATACAGCTCGTCAGGCGTCTGGAAACTGTTATGTAGTCCGACCAAACACAGATGTTTGATATTTTAGACTAGGACGTTGCACTCGGACATAATATGTTTTGCTACACTTTACCTCCTAGCCCCTGTTCCTCTCAAGTTTACCTCCCCTCCGTTTTGTCCCTACCCCTTTTTTCGCCCCCCTACCCCTATTTCTTTTCTTACCTCCCCTCCGTTCACATAATCCAACACAAAATACAGCTTGTCAGGTGTCTGGAAACTATAATGAAGTCCGACCAAAAACGGATGCTTGATATTTTTGACTAGGACGTTGCGTTCGGACATAATATGTTTATTTTCGTTCTTACCCCTTACCCATTTTCTTTTATCACTTACCTCCCATCCGTTAACATAGTCCAACACAAAATACAGCTTGTCTGGTGTCTGGAAACTGTAATGAAGTCCGACAAAAAACGGATGCTTGATATTTTTGACTAGGACTTTGCGTTCAAAGATGTATTTTGCTCCGTTCTTTTCACTTCCCACTTGCCATCACCCTCTTACCCTCTCTTACCTCCCCTCCGTTCACGTAATCCAAAACAAAATACAGCTTGTCAGGTGTCTGGAAACTGTAATGTAGCCCCACAAGGAAAGGATGCTTGATATTCTTGACTAGGACGTTTCTTTCGGACATGATATGTTTTGCTTCGTTTTTGCGCATAATATGTGCTTTGTTGAGCACTTTGACAGCATAGGTATTGCTTTCTTCTTTGTGGCGGGCTAGGAGCACCTGGAAAAAAGACATGGAAAGATAAATAATCAACTTGTTAAAATAATTTAGACCGGCCAACTAGCTAAACCGGACAGTTTTGTTCAGTCACATGGATGTCCAGCTTAGACGTGTTTGAATCTGTGTTTTACTGTATTGGATGGTTTCATGTTCACGGAAGATTTTAAGCTGCGAATATCGTCTTGCGAAAAACGTGGAAAATGTAAGAATGGATGGCATTTCTAGATTAAATTAAACTTTTTGTACAACTGAGATATTTTCAATCAACGTCTAAAATATCAAAAATATAATTTGACAATTACTTTTAAGGACACGGCAAACTCACCTATTCGTTCGATAATACGAAAAATATTCAAATAAGATAAAATTGAAAAATTCACCCGTCCGAAACTGCCTTTACCGATGACTTTGAGAAACTCGAAATCAGCTGGTCTTGCACTAAAAGAAAACGAAAAATTCAGTAAATATATTATGTGTTTGTTTTAATTTATAAAACTTTGTATTAGATAAAATATACTATAATAAATCAGCTGGCACAAAAATAAGACAAACTCAAAATGAGTCAATATTTCATATTCACTTATGAAGGGCCCGGTCATACTAGATGATTTTTCGAGTGTTATACCGAAGCTAGATTTTTGGTTGCCCATAAACAAAAAACACGATTTTTTAGGGGAATAGGCTCGAAAAAAACTTCTCGGGCAGCTCATTAAAATGTGTTTGCTGATAAAAACTTATTCTTAATACAATTTATGATTAGATCTCGTTAACTATCATAAAGATTTACATTTTTGAAAAGTTAAAAATGTTTATCAGATCAGATAAGTTACCAGAAATATATACAAACTGTGTTCGATTAGGCTAATTTACCCGTTCAATTTCGTTGTTTTATTAAATAATCTAGAAATTAGAGTGGTTGTTCTAGATAAGCGCTTCATAAATATTTCTTAGAATTCTGCTAAATGCATATATGAGGAGCTACTAATATGTCAAAATAATGGTATCCGGTCAAAATGGCCCCGGTTAAAACGACCTTGGTCAAAACAACCCGGATCATTACAACATATGTCAAAAATAGCCCGGTCAAAATGTCCCTGGCCAAATGAACCCGACTATGGCAAAATAGGTCAAGATGGCTCCGGTCAAAATGACCATTTTGACCTAGATTCCGAAATAATGTTATATTAGCTTACTGATGTTTTTCGGACGGCCCAAGATTCATGATATTGTTTTCATCATCCTAAAATAAAAACAATCAACAACAGTCATATTACATAATTTTGTAGAAATAAGTGCGTATCATATTCTTTAGAAAATGTGAAAGTTTTGATGCAACACTAAAGAGCACTGAAGATATAATATGACTAGGTCGGTATCCGGTCAAAACGTCCCCGGTCATAATGGCCCCGATTGTTTGCAACATATGTCAAAATGTCCCCGGTCAAAATGACCCAGTAAAAAGAACCCGTATTACTATGCGTACTATCTTCATTTCATTTTTTTAGGTAAATTCCGATTATTATTATGACCTGGATTCGACTACACTGTAGGTCAATAAATACAAAAGAAAACGAATGGTCGGCACCATTCCATAATCTATAAACAACAAATGAAAGCGCACGCCGCGAGCGGCCCCTCTATATCCGAGCATGATGACATACTCTTAAGATTCCTTATGCATATGCTATACGTAAAACAATCTTTATAGCGTTTCAGTTGATTCGCTAAAATGCAATGTCTCCCTGATTGCCATTCATTGATAAGTCTTATAATGTGTCCTTAATAGATAAACTTACGGGAAGCATGAATAAGCCTTCCTCGAATAAAAGCATCCTCGTGAGTATGTTCCTAAACTGTATCTTCTTAAAAAATGACCCACAACTGACCAACCGTTTCCCCTATTAAAAACAACAAATAAAAACTTACGGGTAACATGTGTAAACCATTTTCGGTATTGTGGAGTTCGAGCATAAACTCCGAGTCGGTTCGACTGAGTACGCGTCCTAAAAGTACGTGTACGTGGACAAATTCACCGACGTCGGGACTGTTGAAAAGAAAAAGAAAATATTTAAAAGAATGACAACCAATTTGCTGTAATTAGTTAAGCAGGAGTACGCAACGATCAATTTAGTAAAATAGCTATTCTATAGAGAAGTAATGATTAAAATAATTGAAAAGCCTGTTTGCTAAGAAAAGATGTCAAAAAAGCTTCACATGTGACAAATAAGGTCCTATATAAATAGTATATATCGTAAAATCAATAAAAAATAGTATAACTGATAGTAGAGAGCAAACCATCACAATTTTTTTTTTTAGAAACTTACATTTTAACCGCACAGCATATGTTTTTTTATATACTTACTCAGCTAGGTGCGAAAAAAGATAAATTGAAAGATTTAAAAATGGCACCTTATCTCAACTTATTTTCGTTACGGATGCTACATAGATTCTCAAAATATCCTTACTTACTCGGCTATTAATTCTGGATGCGAGAGCACTTTGATGAGAAATTCGGCTAGACCTTCTTTGCGATTGTCGTAATTACTGAAGAGTTTCTTGGACGGGAATTTGAGAGCAAGGGAGGGAAAGGATTTCTTGAGCTGGTAAAATATAAGCAAATACATATTGATTTAATAAGGGCATGGCCATAGTTTATGTCCGAACCAACCCGTGTTTTTATCATTGGGATCAAATCTCAACACGTTCCTTCTTTTAAAACACAGCGAGTGTTTTGGAAACTTTTTTTTTCATGTACACATAAGGAATACCTTAAATATCACAATTTGTTATCACAGATTTGATCTTTTCTATACTGTTATTAATTTGATTGTCGATGGATGTCCTTTGTTATCTGATCATATGCTGATATCTAACCATGAATTATATTCCTCCGATTTCTCAAGGAAATTAAAACCATTACCTTATCATGAAGTTGTTGAAAATCTGCATATTTCCTGAAAACAACAGCCCGCTTTCCATCTTTGCTCTGAACGGTTACCTTGTAGGGCTGTACAATACAAAATTATTTAAGATATAAAAACCGAATTTTAACACCAAAGCGAACTTGAATAAATTAATAAAACAAGTAAATACAGTAGCTAAATATATATATTTGGATTGTTTACATTTAAAGGGCTTTCTCATTAGTAGTCCTTTTTACTCGGCATGATAATCATTTTGGAAGAATCAATAATGGTTTAATTATGAGCTGAAACCATCCAGCTAGGTAATTTGAAATGGGCGTTCTCATTAGGGCTCCTTAAACAGAATTGCGAGCATTCCGATTCCATTCCAGTACAATAGCTACAACGTCGTTGCCTCGTCGCGATGAAATTAAACGTTAAATGGATTATCAACTTCGGAAAAATAATAAAACGTTCACACCGACCAAATGCATGAGAACGTCACGTAAAAAAACGACGTTGTTTAAGCAAATCAACACTGAAAGTACCTTTCGTAAACGTAAAAAAACTTTAAAAAACTTTTCCACTTTTGCGCCTTAAACCAATACATAAGTATATAAATAGGTAACAATTATAATGAATATTTCCATCGGTATACATACTGTATGTTTCTTCCCCTTTTCTGGAGATTCCGTATCCGTTACAGTCACGGTAAATTTGGCCGCAGTCACCGGTGGACCGTCTGGATGGGGGTCTATAGCACCGTTCATACTTGGTTTTGGGGTGTAACACTTAGATCAGTCCGAATGCGTATCCCTGAGTTTGTTTTGTCCGAAAGCAAATCCAAAAGGTAATCTCACGAGTTTTATCGACACAGTTTAATTTGATCGTTCATACTTTGGTTTATGGTGTAACACCTAAATCAATCCAAAAGCGAATCCGAAAAGTTATTTAATTTCTTCAGTTAAATAACTAAAAATGTTTTTTTTTTTAATTGTAAGAAATCCATTTGACCGTTAATATTTGACACTATGATGTACGTAACACTGAAAATCATATCAAAAGCGAATCACAAATTGCAGTTACCGTTTCAACTTATTTTGCTATTAATAATATCCATTTTTCTTGAAGGTCATTATCAGTATCCGGATTGCATGATTGGTGATCCATATCAAACAAACAAAAACATACTTATATCAACCATACATATCCAGTTGTTATTAGAATATGGCAGTCAAAAAATGTAAAATGTCCATCCAATATCAAAATATATCCTAATTTATATAATTAAAAAATAATAATAATAGCTTAAACATCCGGGGTCACTTTCTTCTATTTTGACTACCTTTGACAACTAACTACTGGGTACACCTTAGGTTTTCAGTTTCTCTGTTTGTCCATATGACCTCTTATCGGGCCTATGTATACTAGATTAGAAAGATAACACTTATAAGTAGAGATTCACAAGTGCTTTTCTCTCGTCCCCCTATATAAGTATCGCAGTATGTGTTGAATGGCCTGATATAGCATTGCTGCTGTTGTATAATTTATTCCGAGTGATTATAATTGAACGATGGTGTTACCTTTCTCGACAATGACGTTTTTCGTTGCGACAAATGACAATCGAACGTTTAAATGTAGGGTTACATGTGTCCGTATACACGTGGGCGTATGTGTGCGCGTTATACGTATGTGTAACGCGTATGATTGCCTGTGTTTGCGTAATGAGTAATGCATAGTGCGTATGCAAAAGACGTATGATGTAATTCATATGCGTTATGCATATGGCGTGATGTGGATGCCTATGGCCTATGGTGCACTGCATATGACGTAGAACGTTATGCGTAGTACATTTCAATGAAAACGCAGGTCGCGTACAAAGCTGCGTTCATCGTTTGTATAAATCTAACGGCGCGCTACAAAAACCTAAAATAATATAGAAACTCAGTATTCCCTAGTCGCTTCTAGTGTAACCAGTCACCTAGAGAACAAATAGCAAGGTTCAAAACTAATTATTTTAGTCAACATATGGCCTTGAGGTCTGTTGGTAAAACTTAATGCATTTTTTTAGTTCAAACAGTCATGGCATGGGTCGTTGTAAAGAAATGCTTTCGGGTATGGCGTTTAAAAACGTATGGAAATCGTTGTGTCCCTTTACGCCCTGATATCGGATGGACGTCCTTCTTACATTCGGATGAAGTATAAATAGGATAGACTAACTAACACGCCTCGCGATTTTTGTCATGTCCACTCAAAAGTGTTAGTTTTCGAATATGTCCCAAGGCTGATTGAAGGCTCTATTGTTTTCGAGATGCCTTTAAATTCAATGCATTGATTTCAACAGTGTTCACATGTGGTATAAGAATGTATAGAAAATATCCCACTGAACACAGTGTGGCATATGAATGTATTATCTAGACCAGTTAGTTAATTATTCTATCACTATCGCGATCGCAATACAGCCATGGGACATAACGTCCTGTAAAAACAGTGCCCGATTCTAAGAGTACAATTTCAGTGTAAACTATTACTAAACAATAAGATATGTAAGGATAGAACCGACATGTTATGTAATGTGACCTTCAGTGAGGGCGATAACCGTTGTCGACGTTTGAAATTAATTACTGATACATTATCACCGTCACATAGACTATGTCTACGCTATATACATCCCTTTAGTTGTACATAATTTTAAAGCACCGTTTAAATAAAATTTCGCAGGGTTTGATGTGTTTTCGAAATAAGAAGCTGCAAATATAAAAAAATGGCAGCCAAAGGGGTGTTTAAAATGGACGGAGAACAGGAGATAGATGGAATGGTCGTTTCTAAGAATATTTATCCGGAAAATGTATTCAAAATCAAGGATAAATCCAGTTTTGGATCAAAAGATGTACTTATAGCGTCATATCCACGATCAGGTACGTTAACTCAACCATCAACTATTTACTTTAAACGTACCATGCAATATTGGAAATTAAAGATGAATTTACGATGGCCGATAGGTCAAATTAATTTTCACACTATTTTCACATCAAATATTCGGACAAAATCCGTTCATCTTTGAATTGGGTCGTATTTGCATGTCTTATCTGCAGTTTAGATTTTTTATTTTATGGAATATGTCATCATTGGGTTGGACTTATTATTTCATGCTTGACATTGTTTTTATAAAGAAAACATAAGACGCGTCACAGGGCTTTCCACTTGCCGTATTTTTACGATGACGCAATAATTACGTCACAATGCTCATTTTCATACGTAAGCGCATCTATTGCGTAATTTTTATTCTTAACGTTACCCTCCCGGGTGGCATGTCGTTGGACGCTTTAAGTCAAGAAAATCCATATTTTTTGGTTTTGGACAGTGCGTTTGGTCTTATTAATCATTTGAATTTAAGAATATAAACACAAAAAGCATGAAATAAAAATAATACTGCATGTTTTCAGGAAAACACCGTAAAATATTTGCCCTTCGGGAAACCGCCCGGGAGGGACCTCAGGCTCCGCCTTCGGTCCCTCCCTGACGGTCTCCCTCGGGGCAAATATTTTACGGTATTTTCCTGAAAACATGAAGTATTATTATAACATTTAAACATTTATTATAACATTTAAAGTAAAACTGTATTTTAAATTACGATGGCCAATTAGTCTTATTTATATATTCTTCTCTGTTGACATTTTTATAGTCTTGTTTTCATTTTCCTTATTAGGAAACACCTGGTTGTCGGAAGCACTTTATTTAATCCATTCTGAGGGTGATTTTGAAACAGCAAAACATATTCCACTGCCAGAGCGGTATAAATGTTACATACAACATAATTCTACAAGTTGTATTGATCGATTTTTTAACGCTTATATTGTGAAAAAAAGACTTTTTGATAAAACATATCATTCTTTTTGTGATTTACCTTTAGCATATAAAATGCTTTTAATACATTGAAATAGAAAAAAAAACTTTCTTTTATTGAATAAATAAATAATATTGTATATCCGATGTTAAAAATATAATGTTAAGTATTCAATATTACAGCGTATTTTATCTGGAACAATTGGATAACTTGAATAAAGTGGAACAAAGACAAGTTAACCAAATGCCATCAATCATAAAATCTCATTTACCTGCTAGATATTTTCAAAGACAAGTAAGAATCTTTTTGAATACTTGACCATGAAGCCATTAATATAAATTGTCTTAAATTGTTTCATTTAATAATAATATAGTGTTATAGCCACATTTTGTTATTCGACATTGATCCCTTGCTATGAATGTTTAACAAAACCATCTCGCTATTTAAATTTAATTGCTTTTAAATATGTTTAACATTCATTCTTTGATGTAGTAAAATTATAAGTATGTCATTTTGAATGTGCTTGGGTTGCAGATTGAGAGAGAACAGGCGAAAACTATTATTGTGTACCGAAATCCTAAAGATTGTCTTGTTTCACTCTATAACTTTTACAAAACCAATCCCGCATTTAACTTTAAGGTAAGTAGATTTTAGACGATAAAGTCGCTATTATCTTAAATGTCCCTTCAAATCATGATATTAACTGCACATTACCCTAAGGATAGGTTATTATAATAATAATGTCAAAACAAGTTATTTCGATGATGTAGAAATATGCTGTCCAAGACGTTCTTGTAAGATACACTTTACTGTCTGTAATTAGATTAAAAACCATCAAGTGCAGATCTACGATATGCTGCGTTGAACACCCCGCTTGTCTCACCCCGCTTGTCTCCGAAAAGATATCCCCAGTTTGTAACATATATTTATTGTTTGTGTCTGGGTTTCAAAGATATTTTGACCAACGACAACGTATTGATTTTCTCATTGCTTTAAATTCAATAGGGCACCCAAGAGCAATTCTTTGATATTTGGAGAGCACGCCGCTTGGTGTTTGGTGATTGGTTAGAATGGAATGTCAGTTATTGGGAGCTGCGACACCTACCACGCACAAAAGGACATATTGTCAATTTTGAGAAGGATGGCATCATTTGATGGAAAATCACTCAGCGACGCAATGTTTGAACAAATCAGACAGCATATAAGCTTTGATAAAATGCAGTCTGGGGAAGTCGTTTATAATCCTGAAATATCGAATTTCATAAGACGTGGAAAGGTAATCATATTTTTAGCGAGCGTTTATCTATTTAGTTCATGTTCATTTTAAATAAAGCAGAATGCAATGCATATTTGAACAAACTAATTGCTGTTACTTATATCTATTCATATAAAATGTACTAGTTTTCAGTTTATTACACAATAACCGGTCTAGATTAAATAGGTAGTCACACATCTTTTGCTGATATAGTTAACTTTAGATACTTTTTAAATAATTTCATTTCATGTAAAAATAAATTCTTAGCTTTCTTATCGAATACACATATAAACTATATCGGACTCTAGTGGTTAGTGATCAGCTTTGAGCTACCTGTGAATTTGTGTTTACTGTGGCCTTATAAAATATATTATATACATATATGAAAAGAAAAACGATTTAAATTACTATTCAATTGCTATTGATATAATTCCTTTATTCTATTAAAAGGTTGGAGAATGGCAAAATGTTCTCACTCCAGAGCAGATTACAGAGATTGACAAAGCGTACTCTTCCGGGATCGAAAAGGCAGGATTGCCGGTACAATATACGTTATAGCATGAACTAATCAATGAAACACATTTTTATTGATTTTATGATAATTATTGACGTAATAAAGCGTTAGCGTTATTGTGATTGATATAACGATGGCAGGCGGATATTTGAGAGCTTATTACTATCTCTGCCATACAAAACGTAACGTGATGTATAGAGATATTTAGCTATTCAATTCATTGTCCAATGTTAATGCTTGAATTTTCCTGATTAAGTTACAATTTTGATATTGTTTGTTGATAGGAAAATATAACAATAAAAATATACATTTATTATAATGATTAATTAAGGTAGATAGTGGTTATCGGGGCTGAATGATTGATAAGAATGTAAATTCTTCTAATAAGTTCCTTTTCATGTTTCTGTAACATATAATTTACATAAACAGTCATATTGCATTTTGTAAATATTTGAAATATAAAATAAAATAATGATTGATTGATTGATAATTTCTTATATTTTTGTAAAAATGTATTCTTGGAAGTAAAATGAAAGATCAATTTTTAATACGAACACGTTGTGTGTCACTGGAACCTCTTCTTCAATGTCACAATATTTGTATTTATTAAACGCATTCTCAAGCAAATGTATGTATGAATGCCATTAATACCAACAATAACACCAACAAATATATATATAATCTCATAACAAAAATAATTTTAGAAAAAAAGCCCTATCGGTACACTTCTGCCAAAGCTCTTAGAAACCTCCCCTGATTTATTTTACATCTTGATACACTATTTAGAACAGAAATATATATTATACCTTGAATAATGTAGATTATATTTGTAGTTGATATAGTAAAAAATGCATAAAATCGTTTAATATTTCGATTCTCTCTTCTATTTCGGGATGCCATTTCATAACATTTGTTTCGTTATAAATTATGTTAATGATGGTAAACAAAGGAAAAATTGCGTTTTCAACGCCAATATTTCGCATATAAGAAATGAATGGGATAAATTTTAAAGCTAGATTAATTATCAAACAGCTGCCTTATTGTTCTATGAGAAATAGTGGTAAACATTTTAGTCAATTGCTTAAAATCTCAATTATCGCCCGACATTAGGACCACCGGCTCAAGTTTTTTTTTGTTTGAGTGTGACTGCCCAGGCTTACACCCAATGCGCCGTATTAACCACTTTATTGGACAGGTTCCATCCTTCTAATCTGGCTCATTTTCTCATATATTTCATCCCCCCTTCCTGGGGAAGTAAGCTGCTCTTCATTCGTTGAGTCCGAAAAGCTATAGCCATAGTGGTCCTTGTTATCGTGCAGCACTTCCAGTGCCATATTAACGTCAGCAATTACTCGATTATACGGTACAGCTCTGAATAAAATCTCCATATATCGTTTTCGGCTAAAGGGGTCTTTAAGATTCCGTTGACCTGGCCCTGTCCGTTGTGCTAGCCGAGATTGTCACCAGCTATTGAAAACGGCTATTGAGGGGGGGGGGGGGGG
>LQRL01069264.1:615-26772 GCA_001703475.1 Hydroides elegans
AGAGATAGATAGAAATATAGATATATAGAGAGATAGATAGAAATATAAAGAGAAGGAGAGAGAGAGAAAGATAGAGAGAGAGATAGAGAGAGAGAGAGAGTGAGAGAGAAAGTGAGAGAGAGAAAAAAAAACGTTAACTAAATGATATTTTGGTAGAGCATTATTGATATTATTTATAAAAGTTTTTATCATTAAGTTAAAACAAACTTATGGTTCATAAATGGCTATCATGTGGTTATTTTTGGTGCGAAGGTGCATTTCGCATTTAGCCTTTCAATGAGTATATTTCCTTAGCACATAAGTACATTAAGAATTTAGGATTTCATTGAGTATACATTCATGAGTGCATTGTCTCTATAGATACATTTATCATATGATCAATGTCGTATATGGGTACATTCCTTAGTATGAAAACACTGTAAAAACTCACTCAAAATATGCTTAATATGCATAAATTTCGCTTGTTCCCTCAAACCGATCTAAAAGTGGAGAAAATTGAAGTTACGATTCTATAAATACCAGAAGATAGCTTCTGGTATTAAAAAAATATATATTTTTTTGATTTTACTGTTGATTTCACTTTGTTTTAGGTATATTCATCATATAAGATGACGAAACAAGCACTTGTTCTGGAATGAATGGTTTCAACAGGAAGTTAAACACCTCAAATGTAAAGAATCTTGAAAATGGCCGGAGCAACAGATACACAGAACATAGGACCGGTGAATTACAGCGCTATATTATTAAGCATTCTTGATATTTTAAAGCAATTTGAATCACCATTAATAGTTTTCACAATAATTTCAAGGCTTCATAATCTTAACATGTGAATTAATTTTCTATTACTCTTATATTTCTTCAACATATATTTCTTAGAATTCAGAAGTAACAGCCTTCCATAACATTTCATTGCAGTAAACACGACAGTTATCATACTCCATGTTTGTACTCACTTTTTGGCTCCAGGTTGGGCCCCAGTCATCACATATTGGGTCTGAGGGTATTGCAGATATAAAAGTGACTGTAGCTCCACAAGCTTTTCCAGCAGCTGTTTAAATGCACTGTTTCCTATTAATAAAGGTAAATCAATCATAATACATCATACATAAGTTTACTTTGCATTCGTATTCAAACGACTGTTATGAAGAAAATACTAGTCTCCAAAACTCAACATAGACACACCAAGGTATCATACATGTATATTGGAAATATGGAGTTCGGTTGCTTTCGAATATGAGGAAATATAATGAAACTTTAACAACATACAGATACGTGTGAGGGCCCAATAGTCGATATTAATGAGACTGATTACACTTTTCCACTGTAACTACTACTTACCAGCCTTAAGCGCATGGTTGAGTGGCTGACCGCCGGCCGACATAAAAGCAGGAGCTGTGTCGGGCTGAGGTAGCTGATTCACAAGCTGTACGGCTTTTTGTAACCGGATGCGAGCCTCGAGCAAGGAGTCCCATAATTCTGTTATAAAGGAAATTGTCATTGTGGCGATTAGATAGTAATGAAAAAAAAAAACTGTGCTGCGATATTAACTTACAAAACCAATCACATGATGTATCATTATATAAATTCTTACCAAATTGTCTTTGAAAACCTCCCTGATGACCACTTGAATTTATTACCAAATTTAATTTATGTTGCTGCTGTTATTCAAGTTTGTGATACGTTATATAGGCAATAACTATAAGAGTGAGACTCACCTAACTGGTTGGTAGCTGCCCGGCCCTTAGCCACTTCCTCAGTTTGCTCACTTAGTCCAAGCAATGCGCTGTCTGCAAATAAGACCATATGGGATCTCATTATGCCACCTCACGATAAAGGCATACATCATTTCAAGGTTCATAAAAATGGTTCAAATATGCAATGATTTGATATTGAAACAGTATTGAATTTACACAGATATTTACAAATAATAGCTTGTAATATTCGCCGTACTGCCTTCTATTTCTTAAACTGCAATTTCCAATGTGGTTCATGACATAGTCTTGCCACTGTCACTATCAATTCTATATCGGCTAAAATATACTTACAGGTATGGCCATAAATCAAAGTCTAATCTAAGTCATATTCGCCGTACACTACCACTTTCTTATACTGTCATTTTCAAAGTGTTTCATGACTGAAATATTCTAATCGAAAAAATGCAAAATCAAACTCAAATCAAAGCAATATTTGCCGTTCAGTTTCCCCCTTCTTCAACTTCCATCTACCTAACCAATAACAGTATATATGACTTCGGCTCGGCTATATCAAGTAAGTCCCCTGTCTTTAGAATGCCATAATCACGAGAAAAAGGGTGAAATGGTTACATAGGTACTCCAAAATATAAGGATAAATAAAAGCCAAAGCAACCAATTTTATATAACATAATAAAATAATTAGGAAACCATGTTTTCGACATCTTGTAATATTAACCGTACCATCTCCTCCTTCCTCCACTTCCATCTCGCTTTCACTGTCACCCTGGTCATCGTCATCACTTTCATCCGAACCACTTCCGCTTTCGTCACTTCCGTCACTCTCGGCCTCGTTTTCGAAATCGTCTGCATATTGACTGAAATCGCCGTCATGGGTAGAACTGTGTGAAGATAAACAGAACATTTTATAAGGTTAATTTGGTATAGGTGTATGTTTTTAGGGGAAGCTGTTAAGAGAAAATGAATTCTTTGATGCTTAACTCGGTACCGGTATATCATCGAACGGATAAATCACTTGCAAATTTAGAACAACCGATTTGCTTTTGGTTTCGATTATTACTACTCTGATGGCATTTATGTTTTGTTTTATACCTTTGAAATACTATTGAGGATAGGAAAAAGGCGCTCTTTCTTGAGCTGCTGAGTGTAATATGCATTATGGACTCAGGGGTGCAACTTAGCGGTCGCACGGTCGCATATGCGACCGTCGTTTCGTCCGCGCGAGTGTCGTTTTAGACGACACTCGCGCTAGTGCGAATGTCAAACTGATGAAAATACTCACTGTACAAAATACATTTATTTTTAATACATAGCAAAATTGCGCTCGCGCCTTCGGCGCTCGCATTTAGAGTGATTAAATTTTTAGTTGAATATCGCGCGCGAATGTCATTTCGTCTGTGCGAGTGTCGTTTTTGATGACGGTCGCGCTTGCGCGACCGTCGATTTTCCGTTAAGGTGCACCCCTGTGTATAACATATATCATATGGGTCACTTTCGGGCTACACCGAAGGGAAAAGTGATACTCACGTGAAAGCGGTATCTCCTTCTTCCATTTCTTCATTCTCCTCTCGCTTTCCATTTGCCATCTTTCCCACTTTTTGTTGCAGCTTGCGCTTGAACGCCTCCAAATCATCATCAACCTCGCTTTCGTCACTTCCGGTCACGTCACCATCACAAGCGTCATCCCCGTCGCCGGAACTCTCATCTTCTTCCTCCTCCCCGCTCCCTTCATTTGGGTCCTCATCAGAACTTTCTTCTTCTACCTCTTCATCCCCATGTATGGTTTCGCCATCTTCTTCATCTGGGTTTTCGCCGCTATTGCTGCTTCCTTGTTCGTTTTCGTTGTCATCGTCGTCTTCAGAACTTTGGTGGTCACCAATGTCGAAATCTGCAACGATAGAGTTCGACATGCAAAAATGTGCTCGCTGGATAGATAGTTTGCCTGAATACTGAAAAAAAAAACAAGGAAGCATTTTGTCAAACCCTCCCAATTTCAAAGGGGTATGATTTTTTTAAAGGATATGATATATATTTCGAAAGTATCACACTGACAAAATATTTCGGACTACTGGTTATCATCAAAAGACACCAACCAAGTCTTAACGACATTCGATTCAAAACATTAGCCCATAGAAGCTAACAAACCACAGTCTTTAAATATCAGTTGTGTAACAAACCCTTACCAGTCATTGCCTTCCTGCTCACAGCCTTGCCAGCGTATCGCACGTCCTCTTCCTCCAATAACGGGGCTGCTTTGCGGCGCAACGCTGTTCCCGTCGCAACAACCACATCGTCGCCTTCGTGTTGTTCTAATATTTTAGCTGCGGTTTCTAAAACATACAAATTTTTGTTTCTTTCTATCTGAATCATTATAAGATAAAATATAAATCATGATGATTCAGCATGTCAATAATTGAAAAACTTGTGTACATCGTATAGTTGAATAGGCATGTTGGGCGATAATAGAGTATATTTAGCATAAGGACCTAAACCAAAGAGAAATATATTTTTTTGACGGATCAGAATAAATTGTATAATTTTAATACCGTCTTGAACATCTTCTGGGTCCTGAAACACAGGAACGGGGTTGGCTAATTGTGCTAACTTTTCAGCGAGGCTCATGTTTACAAATGTAGTTGAAGTTTTGTCCGCGAGATGGCATCTAATGCAGTACGATTACTTCATCCCATAAAATCTTTTTGGACGAATTATGAATATCCTGAAAGAAGACTAACGCGTTGCTCATAAATGATGATGATGATGATGATGATATTGAACATAAACGCCTTTTCAAGCTTAGTCCATATGTTCATTAAATTGATTATCCTTTCGTATACAGTCTTTATAAAATCCTTTTCACTCGTAGAGTCCATAAAATCGTATATCACCAGTTTCACAGATAAAATCACAACAAATATCACTTTTCATTCACAAATTTACGCCACTCCTTTCTATCCTGAGCTAGAATCATCGCACTTTGTATTTCTATACACTTTTTCTTCAGTTGTTTCTGGGTCAATTTGAGCAGAGTTAGTCTCTGACCACCAACGGGGTTTTTGACTTTTCTCAGACCCTCGTAGAGTGCTTTTTTGGCCGGTGCTGCGTCTGGTAGTCTGCATATATGGCCAAACACTCTGAGGCGTCGAGTTGCGATAGGCGTACGGTATTAATCCAGCTCTTTTGAAGAGCTGTTCATTTGTTATCCAGTTGTTATTTGGGTCCCAACGGATGTTAAGAACTCTGCGAAGGAGTTGTCTTTGGAACGCGTCAATTTTTCTCTCGAGAGTATCTGTATCTGCTCATAAAGGGCACTCCACGACCAACTTTTTAAAAAGTTGTAAAATGACTTTAAAATAACATTACGATAATGAAAACAACAAAATAATGGTCTTTGAAAATACAAATTTTGAGAAAAGGTTCGACTTTTTTTTTAAAAAAAATAGCTGGGCTGTTTCTCCTTTTCTATCTGAGTTGGAACCAAAAGTCAAAGTCAAAAAATAGTTTGTGCGAATATAAAATTTGCTAGTAGCCTGGATTTCCCAAATATAACCAATCACAATGCTTGTTACTGGTTTATTTACGTCATTTTGACGTCATTCAAGCGGAATTCCCTAAGTTGCCCAAACTCTCTAAAGTCAATCAGTTTTATTTCCTTCATGGTATTGAATAAAATTTTACAAATATGTTACAATTAAATACATGTTACCATTTCCTTAAATGGAGACCCTGAGAAGTAAAAACTTATAAACGATGGGTCATCCTTTCTTACCATTTGCATATATTATTTTTATGTACGAGCTTTTTTTTATAAGATAGTTATAATGCACTGTACAAAACTAAGTAACGATAACTAGAAATAACGAAATACAACTTAACACTACTAAGCAACAGCTAGCAATAAATAACTACAACTACTTGAGGCTTTTTGCTACAATACGTTAACAAGAAATAGGGATTTCGATATACATACACGTTAAGTTCATGTTTTGATGCGTGTTTCTTTTATTATAAGTAAAGAGCTTCATAAGTCGCTCATTTAACAAACCATAGTAGCCTTTAAACAGTAATATACAAGTTTTTTATTTTAGTTAAATCTCAAATTTTAACAGTTTTAGGCCAAGGAAAATAGGGTTTGTATGACCACAATAGCTAAGATTGCATATAATTCGAACCGCTCGTTTTTGGAGCTTTTTGATACACAATAAATTTGATATGTATATTTATGTATGATATGTATGGGGATATGTATTATCTCAAGCTTCAACACAATTGGTGAGATACGGTAGTATTAGACTATTGTATAACGTTAATAATGCATAAGTATCTGGAACGTTTTTAACCTTAAACATAATTGCTATATTTTAAGATATTTTTTTCTTGTTCGTGCTTTATTTGACGATCCCATTTTAGTTTATTATCAATATATACCCCTAGAAATTTTGTTGATGTGACTTCTTCAATCTCAATACCATTTATTGATACATATTTATTGACACAATTAGCTTTGCCAATCACAATAAAATTTGTTTTAGATACATTTAACGATAATTTAATAACGTTGAACCATGTGTCTAGGTTTTGTATTTCATGGGACAGCAGTTCACATAAGACAGTTACATGTTCACCAGATTGAAAAAAAAAAATATTTGTGTAATCGGCAAACAAAATAAAGTCAAGAAGTTTATATACATTATGCAAGTCATTTATATATAATATAAACAGGGAGGGACAAAGTATAGAACCTTGGGGTACTCCGCACCCTACATCAAGCATATCTGAATCAACATAGTTTATATTAAAATATGGTTTTCTATTGGTTAAGTAACTAGATAAGCACTGTAATGCTGTACCTCTAATACCGTACACATATAATTTATCTAAAAATGCTGTGGTCTATGGTATCAAAAGCCTTTTTAAGGTCGATGAATACACCACTTGTACACTTTTTATCATCAATACTCCTAAATGTTTGTTCAACTAAATCAAGAATAGCTAAGGATGTAGAGAACTTTGACCTAAAACAATATTGACCGTTATATAAAAAATATTATTTGTTGCAATATATGAGACAATGCGTGTATAAAAAACTTTTCTTATATTTAAGAGAACTGCTGTATTAGTGACACCGGTCTATTATTAGTAAATAATTGATCATCACCTGCTTTGAAAACTATTTTAGCGATATTTGCAGGGAATATTCGACTGTAAAGGGATAAATTGCATATGTGACTGAAAGGCTTAGCTACATATTGCAACCTATTTTTTACAATGCTCATACTAATATTGTCATGACCACACTAAGCTTTATTTTGAAACATACGTATAATACTATTTATTTCAGTTTCACAAGTAGGTTGCATAAAAATAGATGACTGTACATTATTACTCATATAATAATAAAATGATTTACCATCGCAGGCCGGAATAGTTTTAGCAAGATTGGCCCAACGTTTGCGAAGAATGATTAAAACCATTGGCTATATCTTTATGATCACTTAGTTCTACATTGTTTGTCTTGAATTACTTAGGCAGACTTGAAACTTGCTTATTTTTATTCATACAATTGTTGAGGATTTGCCATGTTTTTTTCATATTCCCTTTATGCTCATAAAGCATATTACAATAATACTTCTTTTTCTCACAACGTAATATATACGTTAACTAAATCCTAGATTTTTGTACTTTTTTATTGCCGACTCTATACCATATTTAAGACTCTATTTGTACAATAATCGCTTCTTTTTTTGTTGCATTCATAAGCCTTGACTCAACCACGGTTTATGATTTTTTCGCTTTTAACAATAATTAAGTGAACAAAAAGGAACAACGTTTGTGAAAATATTAAATATTACTTAATTACCCACAATATGTTGCAAGTTACAGTGTAATAGACAATAACAAGCACGTTATATCAATTTCGAAATAATCATTTTTACTTCTTATTTCTCAAATTTTCAAAGCCAGCTCGAATTTGGTGGGGAACACCTTTTTAGGGGAACAGCCCGTGAGGTGCTTTTCGCTCATTGATTGTAATTGAACAATAGGTAACTGTGGTTAATAACCGAGACACAAACATTTTTTATTTGATAAGAGACTCAATAAATGGATGGATACTCATCCACCACATCAAATCCTTCAATGTTGCAAAAAAGTACGAGGTGACTTATTCAAAACGTACGAACTGTTCAAAATAAAAAGGTACTTTAGAGGCTGTGCAGAAATGGGTAAAGAATACAAAAAGGCAACAAGACACATGTGAGCCATATGACTGGTTGAAATTGTGCAGGTTTGGCTATTACCACAAATATTTTTATAATTGCCCAAACTCTCCACTAGCTGATAAAAAGAAAATTGTAACGGTACGAAGTTGTTAAAAAACGAAGTGAACAATATCCCTTTTAGGAACTAGTTATAAATAACAGACTCGATTAAAAAAGGTAGTATGAAATATTATCAAGCTGTACATATTCAGCATACATAAGGGTATAGTGCTACAATTCAATATATATAACAAAAGAAATAATATCTTTTAATAGGTTGAGATATATATTTGGAATGCATTTATAAATAATTTTACCACGCTTGGTGTTATACAATCGAATAAATCATTATGCAAATGGTTTCTTGTATGAAGTATTTGGAATGAAACATATCGGCAATTTCAAAATGAATTCAAACCGATGAAATAGCATAAAAACCGACAGGTAATGCGAATTCATAATAATAACATCATGCCGATAGAGGTCATTTGCTGAGTGGAACGTCTTATGATACGATAACAATCGATCAGATAAATATGTTTATATGCAATGATAACTTGTCGACCTAGGAAGAGAACGTTATAAAATAATACTCTAGAATCTAGATTTTGTATGCATATCGAAGCTATTTTTTCATGAACTTTAAAAGTAAACATACAAAGGTAAAATAGTTAAGATATAATCTACTCTAAACTCAAAAATATTCGAGAATCACGGATACGACTCTAAAAATGGTCGAGATTTGATAAAATTCTTTTAGACAAAAAGCAGTAATGAAACAGTTGTTGTGTTTTTATTATAAGTCATTGCTATATTAAACAATTCTAGGAACTTCAGAATATTTCAGGTAAAAACAATCAAGATGCGTATGGCAGCTTCGATTTTTATTCTGTTAATATAGAAATAAATTTTGAGTTGATTTGCCATACATGTTTACATGTCTCTTTAATCTGTATTTTTGTTTGTCTGTTTATAACATACCATAAGGTGAATTATTAATTGATCAAAACGTCATAACATATATTTCGACTTTCAATTTTATCGATGATAAGTCATCAATGGTTATATTTTGATACACTAACCAAAATCTGGTATAACTGCACTGTGTGTATGTCATGTGGTATTTATATACTGCCGAATGACGTATATGACTCTGAAAGGGTCGAATGGTCAAGTGGCATTAATTAATAAGCGAAATAGTGTTGTGGTAGCTTGATATTGTCAAACACCGTTAAAATACATTCACATATTTTAATATTTATTCATTCAGTTTCAGTTTTTTTGTAGAGTGCTTATGTAACCATTTGCGTTGCAACATTGAATATATAGGATCTCTTGAAATATAAAATAAAAATATAATACTGATACTTATTACAAAAAAACGCATCACCAAAATATATACAAAAAAAGATTAGTTTACATTGCATTTCAAAATGCTTGAAAAAATCTACATATCTAAAAACTGAGTGGAATTTCTTTAAAAACAATTCTTTAATATTTGTTCAGTGACTTTCTTGGCAGACTAAATAATTAAATATTAAAATAATCAAATCTACTTCAGATAAATCAATGAACGAGTAGTTTCGGAACGAGAAATATATTTTAAGATATACATTTTCCGACCAATATAAAAGTGACAGATCCTAGTGATTTAAATATATGAGTGTCCAGTTTGAGCAGTGAATCAATCCCGACATTTAATTCCGAGCATTATCGACGTTGCAAGTAGATCAATATACACCATAAGTTTACTTACGTAATATATTGTCTATTTCTTTGACTAGATATTAATATTAAATTATTGTCGTTCATCTATGTGCCTATACCGTTCATGCTAGATGAAAGATGGTCCATTGCTGCACTTCATTCTGATTTTTTATTGCTAGTTGTTAAATAGTTGGGTGTCATTTATGTTGAAAATAATATCGAGATGACGTATAGCTTTTCGGCTATGGTAATAATCGTATTAAAGAGACAATTAAAGACAGTAAACACTGGTTATCTCGTTATTTCAATTACTTTGTTCAGTGTCTTGAACAAAGAACCTTGATCATAAATGTTGTTTTTGATTGCAGATAGTATGCATTTTTGGCTATTTAAAGTCACAGCAACTTCACTTTTGAAGTCCAAATTTACCCTGAAGTCATCATAACTTTGCGCACACTTATTATTTAGACATGGTTTTGCAATAGTGAGGGTCCATCATGGTTTCTTGGCTTATTATTATGGAACGTGATTAAACGGGCGGGTTTGTCAAGTAGCCGCCGTAACTCGATATATGCATATTCTTCTTTGGTTTACGTTCAACCTCTTAAACATGGAGGCAAATCAGACTGATGAAATGCACTTATAGCGACACACAAAATAAACATACATGGGTAACTATATATTCTTTTCGTCATTTATATTTGATTGAATTGCATTACATAGAAGCCTTTATTGCATTTAAAGTAAAAAGACACTCAATCTTTTTACCCATTTCATGTAGGTTATATTTTTTGTCAACGATAAATTTAAATATTATAAACAAAGTTAAAGGAGCGCAATGGTCAAGTGCATAATAAACATATGCATTTATATTCTGGTAATTAGTGACAGAATCAATTTCGAAATTCATCTATGCAATACGAAAACCATATTATCTTATTTGAAATATATCGTAAACATGGATTATTTTGCGTTTTTATATTTCATTTATTGGTTCTATATTTTACGTTACATAAACACAATATACGTACTGACTGATGCGGTATCGGTATTATTGCGCTCGGATCTTGTATACTGCTTTATAAGATGGGTAAGGTGCTTATGAATGACAGGTATTTCATTTTGAATTTAATATAATTTTACTTTTATGTAAAATAGAACTTACTGATAAGGTCAGTTAAGATGTATGATCATATTTCACATAGTTTAGTACTTTAAAAACATTTATTATTATGCTATTTATACATCTTTTGCAACAAATCTCAGATTACATTTTGTTAACCATTAGAAGTCACATCAGTTTTGGGAATTGGCACACGAATGCAAAACAGAAAATGATGGAAGATCATCAAACTAAATTGAATCTTATTCTTGATAAGATGGAAACCCAAATAAAGCAAAATTCGCAAATGGGAGTACAAAATTACATAATTAAATCACAAGATGTACCACATCATCAGGATGACATGCATTTTAAAGAAGAAGAATCTTTGAGAGATGGACAAAAGAGGAAATATAATAACATAGGATTTAGAAACATATTGGAAAGATATTATTTATCCATAGATGCAACTTCTGTTAAAAATATTTCATATATAATATTCCGTTTAGTATTATGCTTTGTTTTGATCACGATCAGGATTAGATTTTTAGATTAGTTGCAAAAACAATGGATCAGGGCATATGTTTTAACATCCAGAGCTTTGTCAGTTATTGTATGAACATCTGACCATATATTAACAGTAGAATCTCGTTTACTTGAAGTACTCGGGGATTACTTTCATTACATTTCATTAAACTTTAATCTGAGTCTACCGTGTTGTCGATGCTTGAACTTCAAAAGACACTATATACATCTCGCTATTCATGTATATGAATGTATATATTATGCAATTGGTTATCAAATTATAAAACATGCATTATTACGCAGGAAATCAATAATGATGCAATTTCTAATGTTGTGTGTGTGCTTTTGCACTATACAGCATATAAAATATTAAGACAACATTCTTTTTTTGAAATTGATATCAGTGAAGTCGTTCACAAAGGACGATAAAACATATAATTATGAATGCGTTTTAAAGCCCATTTATACATCTTTTGAAGTGGGACTTCTATTAAGCCTACCTCTAATTCTTGAAACAAACTTGAGTATACAACGTAATTTTCTGTGAATAGTTTTGTATGATTGTAAAAATATATATTTGGAGTCCTACTACAAAATCTCTAAGCAAAGTGAGGCCACCACATGTTGCACTTTGAAAATGATGTTATGAAAGTAAAACTTTATCTAGGGTTCCTACCACTATTCCTCTATGCAAATTGTTGTCCACAAAATGTTACTATGGACAAGATATATATTTTCTCAGTGACGTGGAAGACGAAATAATCCACCATTCAATAAGCCATAAAATTCTTTTCAAAGAAACAGGACTTAAAAATATAACATGGATTTAACCGGGATTCGAGTTAACGAGGTTATGCTGTATATATAATTACTATGGCTAATAGTGGATTCATTTATTTAATCAAAAGCTCCTTCAAGCACAAATTTCTACCTTGATTTTATTGCAGAATATCAAAATGTCGATTTATAACATTCGAATTTCGTTTATGGTTTTCCATGATATAACAATATTTCCAGATGCAATGTTGCTTTGTAGTGATAACATTTATAACTCAAATCCATCGTTTGTATTTGTTGATATTAAAGTTTGGTCTATCATCTTAATCAAATGAATTTAAGCCACTTTTACTAAAAGTGAAAACAATTGTTTTGATATATGGGTTGGGTACATGAATGATGGCATTTTAGCATATCTTTACACCACGATGTCATGATAGATGATAAATAAATATGATGTCTTAAGGCGTATTTGAGTTTATTTTAATAGTCAAATTCCAGTTTCAGATAACAACTACTATTCTGACTTTCTATGCGGATAAGATATATTCTCAATAGTTCCACTGTCTAGTGTATTTGAAGTTCAACAGGATTGAATATATTTGACCAATTCGAGGCATGGTATTGGTGTATGCTGGAAGTCGCATCGACACAGATGAGTGATTTTACACAAAAAAAACAATCTGTCGAGATTAGTCACTAATAGTCTGAAAAATCTTTGATGATATATTCTATTGGTAATTTATAAAAGAAGCTATTAGGTATGAAATGAAATAATACACTTTTGGTGTAGATGAAAGACAGTGTAGAGAAATGTTTGGTACAAGTGAACATCTTTTATATTTTACAGCTTATGAAGCGGTTTCTATAAATGTTTAACACATTTAAACTTTCTCTATTATTATAAGTGAAAGAGAAATCATAGTTTTCCTGAAAAGTCTGAAGTTGGTCCTTGCAAGGTTAACACCTGATTTTCTAAAGCGGCCTCTTTACAATACCGTTAACGTGAAACACAAGAACACTTATTGAAATATGAGAACTTATTTCTAAATAATCTTAAAAGCGGTAACCTCCACTCAAACTATTTTTGCCAATAACCTTGATCTAGATGTGCTTATATTAGTGGCCAGTCCATATATGAAATGTCAAATTAGACATAGTTGGATTTTTAGAGCACGAATTAGCTATAGGCTAAAAGAAGAGATTTTAGAAAGTACGTTTCAGCCACAATATAATCAAGGTAATATTCTCACTTCTCTGAGTCATTGCCTGGCAAATTCGGCACAAAAAGGACATAGTTAAAACCACCACAAATTATGTCGGAATCCCTGCATGCACCATATTTAACAGGCATGAGATAAAATAACAAACGACTTATAAGCTTATTATCTGATAATTTAACCTGGAAATAACCACTCAATGTATTCACTAACTCTAAGATGATCTCGTTTTTATGCATTACTTGAAATTGAGTATTAAATTGTTCCCCTGTCTGATGAATATAGCGGTTGGCTCACGGCTTGCCAGATTTTATTGACAAGACGGTGTGACGTCCAGTCTGGAGGAGAACACGTATGTTCGACTCAGCCAGTGAAATAAACGGATGCCTGCCTTTTGCGCATGGAAAGTTAACAGGCTTGCGGTGAGAGAGAAGTGGCGGACCCTCAATGGCTTTGCACCTGAGTATGGCCAAACGCTAGGAAAACAGAGATGGGCTCTTCGATGGGATCTTGCATCTAGTTACGACCAATTGAGTATTTGAATTTAGAGTAGTGGTCATGGTTCGATGACCTCCGATGATAGAGTTTCAGGTTAAACTTGAACCTGAGTATGGCCAATCGCTAGGAAAAAAAGAGATAGGCACTTCGATGGGATCTTCTAGTTTCGACTAATTGAGTATTTGAATTTAGAGTTTTGGTCATGTTTCTATGACCTCCGATGATAGAGCTTCAGGTTACAAGATCGCAGTTAGAAATTATATCACCAACGTATATATCCGATATTTGGGTGATTTTTGTTTCGTGAGTCACAGTATAATTAGATTTTGGAGACTTATTACTTGACTTGGAGATACATATATTGCCCCGGTTGAGGTATACATAAATGGACATAACAAAATCAATCTTGTCAATGACTTTTTTAAATAATTAGCTCAACCTAATATCATACTATTTGGTAAATACTATTTTACCGTTTTTCAACCTAACATTTGAATTTTATTTGTCGTGTATTTCTCAAACGTTTTTTTTCAGCATAAAATAAAATATATTTAAACACCACATAACACATACGTGCATGGAAAACTACACATCGTTTACGTAATTAATATTTTATTTGGGTCATATTACCGATATACTTTTGATGTACTTAAGATATATAGACAATCATTCTTATAGCCAACTGTAATATTTTGTTTCACGATGAAATATCTTGTTATCAGAAACGTAAAAAGGAGCTCGAATGTCAAGTACATGATAAAAATACATGCAAGTAATTCGTGATGATATTTGATTAAGACTTAATTTATGTAATAGATAAATATTACTTTCTTAACGGTATATCAAAGATATTTCAAACATGGATTATTTTGTGATTATATATTTCATGTTATTGCTTCTATATTTTACGCTATATAAATATCATAAACGTACTGACGTTTATGGTATCGTTATTCTTGTGCTCGGATCTTGTATACTGCTTTATGAGATAGGTAAGGTACTTTTCATTACATTAAATGATTTTTTATGAAACCTAAATTAATTATATATATAAAACCTCACGGATAAGATAAAATTTGAATACTTGGATATGTTCGTATGTTACATCATTTTCGCAAAGCATTTATCATTAAGATACTTATACATCTGTTGCTAATATTAGAATTTACGTTTTCATGATTTATTCCCCTTTATGTTGTTAGTTCCATTCGGACTCACAGATTGTACTTCATCAAGTGCCGACATAAAAACGCGACTACAAAACTTAGAAGAAATGATGGAAAATCATCAATCTAAGATGGATCGTATCCTTGATAATGTGGGCATATCAAGAAAACAAGATTCGCAAATGAAAACGCGACTACAAAATATAGAAGAAATGATTGAAAACCATCAAACTAAGATGTATCGCATCTTTAATTATGTGGACACATCAAGAAAACAAGATTCGCAAATGAACACGCGACTGCAAAATATAGAAGAAATGATTGAAAACCATCAAACTAAGATGGATCGCATCCTTGATCATGTGGACATATCAAGGAAACAAGATTCGCAAACGGGAGAACAAAATGGCATTACTCAATCACAAGATTGTTCAAACCATCAAGATGATATGCATAAAGAAGTAGAAACGTTGCGAGAAGATGAACAAAAATGGAAAAATGTTAACATAGGATATCAAAATAAATTGAAAAGAGATGGTTTGACCAATGATGAGCAGTCACTCCAAGAAGAGCAGCTCCGTAATTCCTCAAAAAGTGAAAATCATAAACAACGAGAACATACACAATTTGCATCAGATGTTAACAATGAACAGACCGATCCGAACCACAAAATTACCCCAAAGAATGACCAGTCGCCCGACCGCCAAGCTAAACAAAGTTGTGATATACATGCGGATATCAAGGATGAATATACCTATACACACTTTAACAAAGAAAAAGATGGATTAATATTCGACCTTAAACTTAACATGTGTATGTTCAGTTTTGAAATGCTTTGATGGATAATATTTGCATCGCATATATTAGGAATCCTTATATTTGTATACTCTACAATTTATTTTCAATTTGAACATGATATAGACAAATATATGTGTGGTGTGGTAGTAATTTGTAGTACTGAGGCATTACTTTATATTATTGCTGAGGCAATCATTCATAGCACAATACATGACATATTCTTAATGAGATGTTTATTTCTTGGATTTTTAGTACTTCAAATTATGTACTATTATGTTGTATTTTTTGGCACGAACCTTTTGAACTACAGCTATAATTTATCATTTAGAAAACTTATAATTTTTACTACATTTGTTTTTGTAGCTTTATTGTTGTTATTGATGGAGACGTATAATTCCATTAATATGAATCTTACTAAACGAAAAGTAACAATGAATCATGGGAACCCTCTTGAGGATAAGGGGAAATATAATGCGTGTTTATGTAGTGACTTTCTCTTTTGTATGATCTTGGCTGCTTGCATCGGCCCGCGAATGAGTAGTAAAGTGTTTAAAGCGTTAAACAAATATAGCGTATCTGTGAAAATGTATGGATACATGATTTATGTTTCAGTAATGGTTGTGTGGATTTATGGTAGTCGATGGATAGATTATGGTTTCTTAATTCCAAAGAAAATGAATCAAGACGTGTTTTATGATACTCAGAGCCACATCAATTATCTAATGAACATAAAACTATATTTTTGGACTATTATAATAACACATTGTACTATTGCACTATTTACAATAATACCGGTGTATAGAATGCATAAAAGAAAAGGAAGAGTCTATGTTTGACAATCAATCAATCGTATCAATTTGAAAAAAAATGTGATACCTCTCTCCATATAGTTCATAGAGTACACATTTGCATAGGATTAGAACCATTTCAAATATTGTTTTGCCGTCTTTACATTGTATTTTAAAATGTTTGTATTAAAGAAAATGCATTTTCAATGAAATTTACACATAATCACATTTTTAAGTGGCTTGAAAAGTGACAGTCGTTAGATATAAACACTCCATCAAAATTTAATAAAACACCAAGGCGTATTTTTGAAATCCACACTCATCGCGAATTGATATGCAAAAATACAAAACGCATTGATTTTTATGGAATCCATTTGCTATATTGTAATATCAATTTGCACGTAATATGATCTTAAGAGGATGTAGGGCAAAATATTTCGATGAAGATCATGGCATTTTATTATTCTTTAAGTGGATATTGTCACATAAATTTGGTTCTATATCATAATAAAACACCACTTGAAACGAGTATATTTGTTTTAATTCACAATATAAACATCTAATTGACATTATTGCAACCAATTTGTTCGCATTGAACATTTTACTCGATGGGGTTCCATAAGAGGTTGATTTAAAATGCCTTCTAAAATGATTACAGTCAGTAATGATGAAATTACTATCAATCAAATAATATTTATCTGATTTATGATATGTGTTTAATGAGATTATTTGTAAGATAATAATTTCCGAAAGACTAAATATAAAATGAAATAGAAATATTAGTGGCAATTTACGTAAATAAAAATAATTTTCATAATATTTGAATATAATGATCTAGCTAAAACTTATAAAATCGATTAAACCTACACAATCAATGTCGAGATTTGAAGAACACAATGCAGTTTTCGTGTTAAAATGGAAGAGTTTTATCTGGTACTATATCGAAATTGATATAAAAAATAACATATACACGCTGAATCCAACAATATCAAAATCATTCATATTTCTGTCGATATACTATAACAAAAGTGAAATTTAAATATAAAAATATATACATTTTCAATTTTTTTATACATTGCGTCAAAATGCGTGTGAAGGTGACCAATGCTTGTTTTATGGCGTAATTACAAGACTATATAAAAAAAAAACAAACGGGATCGTGATGAGCAAGGGATTAGTTTGTCACAAAGAACTATGTGGGTCGCTCTAAGCAGACCCACATAAGCAGACCTATTGCATCTTAAAATGCGACGTGTTCAATGCTGGCATCTCTAGCTGAGTATTAACATTGTGTATTCTAATATTTAATGTGGAATGTATAAACTGATCAAGTTACATATTGAAATACCTTGAACTTTGAGTGAAGTATTTTTAAAGAAAATAAAATACTGCATATAGGATATGGTTTCATATCATGTGTATAGTGATACCATTTGCTTATATTCACTATATACTTTTCATGACGTTTAAGAAATTTAAGATAAGAAACACATTCCATAGTGTCTATTCAAAACAAAGGTTGATGTTTGTATTGAGTCATATTTGGTGAAATATTAACAACGCATAAATAAATAAACATGCATACGTTAAACAAGTGGAATCTATAAAGCATCAATAAGAATTCTATTCTGTTTTTAAGAAAAGAACAGTAAATGAGATGTAAGTTCAAGATAATGTCGCATATGCACAAGAGACGCAATCATTTGTGCACAAAATTAAGTGTAACATGAGTTGCCCGACCATTCGCATTTACTTATGTTTAATAGTTTATAATGCTTATGATCAAAAACTGGTGAATTGATTCAATAGTTTGATATTGTCTTACGAGTATTTTATTTGAAATCGATTGAGAAATTAGGCAAAACTATTTCTGGTCTATATTCTCCTATCCTAACTCATAACAAATCCGAATCCAAATGAGTGGTACAAAAGTAACAGTACATGAAACCACAGAAATCGCAATATAGAATATATAAATAATTTTTATTCATTTGTGTTTTTAATAAATAACTTACATATAAATTTACATATAAATGATCATGAACCATCTTTTAACTTGATTGTGTTGAGAATTTTGATTATATCTTTGGTAATATAAAAGGTAAAGTTGTAAACATCATTTTATACATGTAAATTCCGAAATCAAAAGGTACAGTAGAGCGCTTTATATGACCAATGCACAATATTTGCATACGATTCAGAATATTATATGTTTACATTACATTTATGATATTCTGATAAGTCTTTGGCGATAGGCCTTTGTTAGTACTCTTTAGGATTAAATTGTGAATTGTTAAAGTTCACAATAAAAACAGTTTAAAACTATCTTAATCAAACGAAAATAATGTTGGGAGCAAGTATCTTCTCTGAAAAACTATTTTTCATTTATAAAAAAAACAAGAAATATACCACTAGTTACTGTTAATTGGTATACTGCATTAGAATGCAAGTAATTATCTGCAAAATTACAGGTCTTACAATAGGAGTATCCAGCCATTTATACTGCGTTTTCGACTGGTCTATCGTCCTTGCTGATATTTCCACAGAGTTAACAAACTATGAATGATCTTAGTTACTTTTCAAGACATAAAGTCAATACAATGAAATGTATTAATAAAAAGGTTTTTTTGAGTAAATAAGTTATACAATGCATTAATATGATAGTTTTGGTGAATTAATAGAGTGACAGGAAACATTGTGAAGTATCTATTCATGCTGACAACAGTTTTTGAACTTTCCTTGTTGGTGAACATGGAATATTGTTTTTCCTGAAGAAATAATATTCAGTCAATCAAACTGTGCCCAAAAGTGATAAAAATGATGTTTCCATAGCTAGTGGAGCTGCTCCTTTACAAGTCAGTTTATAGCAAAAAAGACACATTTTTATACTTTGTTTGAATATAGCTAAGTAGCCCATCAATTATATCACAGCGCACTCTATTATATAAATATATCGGACAAGGTATATAATGTGTATCAAAGCCTTTACATTTCTATAAAAAGAATAAGACAACAACATCTTTGTTTCAAAATGATTTGAGTTCGACTAACTTCGTTCAACTGTTTTTTAAGCATTTGTTTTGTTTACTCATTTTATTACATTGTTATGGTTGGAGTCATTTGAATTACACTATTCCACGCCGTTAAGTCACGCTGGTGCGGTCTGCCCTTCCTTGGCTATCGAAGTCACCGTAATCGCAGCATCTTAATGGCGTAACTGGATTGCGATTATTAGAGAGAAACGAAAACATGGCTTATAGTATTGATCCCTTTATTAAATGTTTAAAAGGCTTAAATTAGTCATCATAATGCCAAGGAGAATCGTAGTTGGTTACTTTCTTCTCGATTTTCTCATCCTCATTTTCACCAACGAATGTCACATACCCCCTTTTTCCCTAATTTTAGTGAATTTATGAGCAATAAGCTATCGGAAGTTGGGGTGTGCGTTTATTAGAGATAAAATTGGTAAATTTCGCCAGGGGTGGGCGATTATTGGAGAGTGTGTGATTATTAGAGAGAATACGGTATTTAAAAAGAACATATTTTTCTGTTGTTACTATATACTCGACAACAAAAGAAGTGTCCGGTCATTTTAGGTTTATATTTTGTCATTGTATAAAAAAGTGGAACAAATTAAAACACGTTGGTAAGGTTAAGTTATGTTAATTATAGATGGTCTCGCAAACTTAACAATCTGGAATCCGTTTGACAATTATCTCGTTCGTTTTATCGAAGGGCTTAGAAACTTTGATTTTGACCATCATTCAATGAGTATCGGATAGAGAAGAAAAGCGCTATGTTCTATAAAGAGTACAAGGCTTTCGTTACTCAAAACCGGTGAGAAATAATAAATTTCTATGTGACATGCGACGCAGGACACATAATAAAATGTCGGAAAAGCGTGTTTTTGACGATTAACTGCGACAACAGTCTTTATCACGTTACAAAATAAACGCGGTATGATATTAAGATAGCTCACGGAATCTTTACTCTGTTGATTGCACTTTGAATTCCATTTGCTCCATAGCCTAGCAGTAAGTCTCGAATAAACTCGGCATATTTTGAAAGGGACAAATTAACTTGGTTACATAATCGGGACATTCGAACGCAAACTGTCATTGTCAATATTAACTTCAAGGGTGCGCGGAATAGAATCATTATACCGAAAACCCGTTGGTGTCCTCGTTTCCCATATATGCGATGTCACGAAATTCGTTGAGAATAAGCTCGATATTTGCGCGGTTTCGTGTAATCAATTACTTTGCGAGCGAATACGCTTAAAATAGGTGGAAACATTGTAATCTAGAGTAACGAGCTATGAGTAGCTGTTTAACTGTCATTTTAGCCGCCTTATCACCCTAAAATTGAGTAAAATAGTTCGATCTTTTTATCGAAGCGTACGCTTGCGTGCACTATTGCTACGAGGCTATGGCATGGTAATCGGCCATCAGGTTGTCTTAGACATGCACGAAAATGTGTTTTTTATTGATTGGAAACTTAAGCTACGGATTTACCAAAGGTTTACT
Source organism: Hydroides elegans (assembly GCA_001703475.1). NCBI lineage: Eukaryota > Metazoa > Annelida > Polychaeta > Sabellida > Serpulidae > Hydroides > Hydroides elegans. The sequence continues at coordinate 21,695 of LQRL01069264.1, forward strand.
TAACGTGGGTTTTCGATCAATATCATGCTTCGAAATAATCGAAACGTAATTTTCAAAACTGTTGTAAACCCATTAATGGAGCATTAGAAAACCAGTGAAGGTAGCATTTTACATATTCAAACTGTTTAAAAAAAAACAATTGTCCCAAAGTTGGCACTTCCGGTGCCTTGGGTCGGGCCATTCGCGAAACACTTTTGTTTTCTCCAGCGACCGCTGCGACTGGCTTGAATTAAAGGCCCTTATTTCTGGATTTGCCCCGAGGCGAAAATCCTTTGATCTGGACAAAGGATTCACCGTTCAACCCATGGGTTAACGAAGGTTTTGAAATAAGGGTCTTTAATGCATTTGCGTCTTAATAGTTCAAATGTACCAATTACCTGTACAAATAAAAGCTAGATATTTGAAACAGCCATGGAAATGCAGCTAAGAGGGTTTTACTCGCTTTTTTCGATCGTTCATTTTCAAGGGTTCGCCGAGTCATCAAAAGCAAATATAGTGTCATCTCATTAAATGAACTCACATTATGTGCTGTTTAATTTGGTACATAATTGATAAAAATCGACCAAATATTTTCAAAGTTACAGTAGTTTGAACAACCGGACACTTCTTTTGTTGTCGAGTATATATTTGTTGTTGTTGTTTAGGTGATTTTTACAACTTCTTGAAAATTGTGTCGCAGAGTGCTTTCCGTTTGAGTGTTTTAAAACCAGTAAATCTATTTTCCAACTAGGACGTTTCGATATTTTGTGTGTTATTCATGCACTACGTGTATTTTTTTGTCCTATGAATGACAATATTTATAAACAGTTTTATTACTACGCTAATAAACTACAATTCATATATAAGTTCGATTCTTATAGAATATATCGAATTTGAAAAAAAAAAAACTTTTTAAACAAAACTACTATGCTTGATGATTTTGATAATATGTTTGATATATGAAATCACTAAATCGAAAATCAAAGTGAATTATATCATATAGGAAAATATCTAAGTGATAAAATGAGCAAATATATATGACTTTAAAAAAATATATATTTAGGTGTGATTTATCATACAAGATGTAAAAAGTGTTATCATATATATTGCAGGACCGTTTAGACTGAATTACCTGAAGCTGCCTGTCCTTCTGTTAAAATTGTCCCATAGGAAGTTAAATCTAAAAAAAAGCTTTGTTCTCAAAACGCAAGGAGTCTTTTGAGTTTTCCATGGGGAACCGTAGGAATAATGCCGCGTTCAAATGCGATTCTAACCCAGAATTCTTTTGGAACACTCTACACCCGGGGACAAATACGGTTACCAGTAACCATCCCAAAAGAACAGTTTTCCCCAACATGGTAACATGCAACTTGTTTCGGGGACACTGTAAATTTTGGGATGGTTAATGTTACCGTATACAGTAAACGCGCTTTATAAATTTGCCACTCCACGCCCACACGCTTAACACTCCGCGCCCGCACGCTTATAACACCACGCTTAAATTCATTTTTGTCCACGCTTGCACGCTCGCACGCCTACACGCCCACACGCTTATGTGTGTATATAAAGGATGCAAGGCATAACCATTCATTATTCTGCTACATGCTTCAATTTTCATTTGAGCAACTACCAAACCAACTACATATTTGTATTCCTTTATTAAGATTGAATTGATCTCTAAGCATTTTATTATCTAATATCGAGGAATCATTTCATATATACAGATTCGTTAAAAATAATTTGAATGACAATTTAGAAATATTTCAGTCAATCTATCTAAGTTTAATCTGCTAAAGGAATCTAAATTGAATATCTATAATTAAAAACACATATTAATTTGTTTTTAATCCAAAGAAACACGTAAAGAAGTCTTAATGATAAGGTGCATGAGGCCGGCCGAATAACTAGGTGTTTATAAGAAATATTGTTTAATTATGAAGAAGTCATTATTTATATGTTTTCAACAATTATTTTTCAAATAAAAAATAAACACATTCGACATGATATTGATTGTTTATCCACGCCCGCACGTACGCACGACCGCCCGCTTAAAACACTTCACGCTTAAATCGAATTTTGTCCACGCTAAAACCCTATCATGCGCACGCCCGCTAGCCCGCACGATGCAAAGTTATAAAGCGCGTTTACTGTCCCCAGGTACATAATACCTCCAAAAGAATGCAGGGTAAGCATGCTCTTAAATATAAATTTAAGATAAAATTTATTATATGTTACGTTTCGTTTATTATAAAGAAATTAGAAAAGAGTTAGATATAGCTATATAACTATTTTGGTATTCATTCTTTATTAATACGAGCAAATCATGTCTTGACAGATACGTGTAAGAACGGATTTGTTTTTTATTTTCTCCTATGATAATTGGTTAACCCTTGTAAAAGGTTACACATGTACAATTGTTTTATATAAGGAAAAAAACATTATGGTTCATCAAAATTCTCATCACATATAGTTTTATTATTTACAGGTGTTGAATATCACGGATCTAAAACAGAAAAGGCCTTAAACAAAACCACATGTCATGAAAAATGTCTGAAATCTTTGTACGACACTAAGCCACAAAAAACGAAATAAGTTTCATCCTAGACTCAATTTAAAGTATTCTTTAAAGGCTTATCTCTTGCCCTTGCATTGTAAAGAAAGCAAACAGTATAAATCAAAACTGCAGCAAATGAACAATAATAAGCAAAAACAAATTGCACAATTATGCATGATTGTTTGATGTGGGAAAGGGTAGACTCTAAGAAATCGGCTTTACAAAATGACACAAAGCTGCAATGGCATTTGGAATGATGAATGACTTATAAACGCATAAAAGAACACTTATGATTAGGTAGAAAATAAGTGCCTCTGAATGTTTGTTTTATGTCTATAATAAAAACAAGTACCTGTGCTTTTAATTCGCATGTAAGTAGACACCCGCTTTCAACTGCTACACTACCCCGACAGACTTTATTGTTTCAATAATCATTCTCCTCCGCTCTTAATGTTATTAACGGCAGGGTATACTTGTCGCGTATACGTCAAAATGATTTTTTTTCTGGTAATTTGCGTTTAAGATGATTTCTAGTCATAGATATATACTTTTTAAATAACATTGACATGGATATGGAAATCTCGTGTAATTGATGATGTGCAAAAAATAATTTGTTTTTCATATTTCTAAGAATTGACATTCTATATATTGCGATTGCGTTTCACGTTTCACTTTCTACATATCTCACGGTGCGCCCCCATTATCTGCCCAGCGAGGGGCACGCTGACTCAAAAGACAGGAGAGCGCAGGTGACAGGCGTTCCCTAGCAACGCTTAGCAAACCCTGGCTGCCACTGAAAAGCACCGACGTTAAGAGTGCTAATCACTGTCATAGCGACGCACGGAGACGACTCTACTTTGAGAGGAGGGAACTCAGGCAATCGAGAGCCATTCACTGTAGACTTGTTGCATCTCTGAGATGCTGCTGTAATAAAGAAGCAAGGTAGTAGTTAGAAACGCAATAATAATTCATAACAAAGAGACGGTTTATGCTTTGTTAATAGAATGAATAACAACATGGACATTTAGTATACCATTACAACACTGATATTATTTTCAAAATAGATACGACGTTGCTCAAAATAAGGATTTATTTCGCTCATATGATGAAAAAATAAAGGCAAAAGATATCATTCTATGATAGTAATCGATTTCAATGGATAAAACTGGTTAATTACAAAAAAATTAATAAGATTCAACAAAACTTATAAATCAATAAGAATTCTCAAGAGTATATTGTATTTGAACATTGGATAAGCCTTGATTATAAAATGGATACTTTCAATCTATTTCACTTAATGCTATGCATGGCAATAGCCTTACTTCCCCGGACCCACAGTACCGAAACGGGTATGGAATCATACTACGGTGCGTCCGAATACGGGGGCTTCGGTCCATACGACGGGTACATGTCGGACTGGGGCGGACAGGATCCGTCGGCCGGACGGGAGTGGGGCATTTCCGGACGCATGAACCAGCCGCGTTGCGTCGATATACCCAGCAATATGACTCTCTGTCGAGGAATCGGATATACGTCGATGCGATTGCCGAATTTGCTGGAGCATGATACTATGCGAGAGGTATGGATTTTAGGAGATAGAGAAAGAAAGGAATTGGTTGTGGTTGGATAGTAGTTGGCTCGGGTCGGTCGGTTTCATCGGTAGTAAGCAATGCATAAACCTTAAAAGTATTTTGGAGAATTATCATAAATGATATACATTAACACCTTAATTGGGAATTTATGCGGTTTCACTGTATTTTCATGACACCGATTTAACATGTCATTCTGCATCATAGTTATTTCAAATAATCCTTTACCATTATCAAATTATATATTAATTATAAATGTAAATTCATTTATAATCTATAAAACTAAGAATATTTGAATAGGTAGGATATACACATTCCAAAAAAGAGCAAAACTTATATGCTTTATATAAAATTGTTCCGTTTATAAGTGATTTATTCATGCAGTATACCATCAGAGTGCACTAAAAGTAACATAAAACACAATGACGAAAGGAATTGAGGTAGCAATTGACTTTTTGACATTTGCAACGTGAAAGCTTAATCGAGCTGAAATGCAAAAGATAATCACAATACTACAAGTTAAGAACAATTTATTTGAATATATAGACATAGTTCCATAAAATGTTTAAATACGTAAGTTCAACAAGTTCTAGAGGCATTGAAGATGCACTTAAACATCTACCCCGGGAAGATGCATTTTTTGAAAGGCCAAGAAAATAAGAGTCTATAGAACTGCGTTTAAGATGCATATGTACATGCAAGTTTATTGTATGTCATAACAGTCATATGTTTATTTTTATTAATGTATTTTTATTCAACAAATTCATTTCTACGGCCACTATAAAAACGGAGTAAGACGTTGGTAACCGACATCACGTGATTTTTATCGCCATTAAAGTAAATTTCACGCAAATTTCACTGTTTCACTTCTATATATGAAAAAAAAGTATATTTTCAAACGTTCTAATTGAGTGGCGTGGAGAAATACAGCCTTTATAACTATGATATAAATAATT
>LQRL01069264.1:44853-55425 GCA_001703475.1 Hydroides elegans
GTTCGATAATTTTTTGATAATGTTTACCCTAGAAACGCCATTTCAAGATAGTCATAAGTAGAATATAAACTAGAAAATAGTGAAATTTCTTTCATTAACTCATCGCGCGAGGATATTTAATTTTATATTTATATAAAAGGTATGATTTCAATGTCAACAACATTTAAAATCTAAAATAAAAAAAAACTTTTCAGATAATATGCTTTAAAAATCTGTAATCCGCGGCAATGCAGTTTATTTTTTTTTTTTCTGGTAATTTTATATATAACAGAAAATTGTAGTAAAAAATGACAGCAAAATAGAGAAACCTTTTTATTTCTGTTTTATTTTGTGGCTAAACTATAGCGCTTTTCGTCATAAAATTTCCTTGCAACTTTGTCGTATTTTCTTAAAAAGAAATGGTTAAATAAAGGGTCGTATAGTTTAGTAATGACATATCAAATTTATAATATATTTTTTTCTTTAATTTACACCCGTTGATTGGAGGATAAATAAAGGTTAATTGCCAAGATAGTTCCCTTTCGTTCAAACTTAAATTGTCATGCTTTAAGTTTTAAAAAAACTAAAAAGGATAGCAACAAATTTTCTTACAATTGAACTTTTGCTTATGATTTGAAACTCAAAGGACGTATTTATCATGGTGCAGTCAGCGGCTCCTGACGTCTGTGTCCGTGGCATAAAAATTAGTATAGAATATAGTAAACCAAGAGTTATTAATTCCGCTGGGACTACAATATTTTATACCAATTTACATTTCACAGAAGCAGACGCAAAGAGCCGATGACAGCACTATTAATGTATTCAATTATTATATACATCTTACACATATCTTTATAATCTCCATGATAACCAAGGCGACAGAATCTCCGCGACATTTAGTAATGAACCGTTCTATAATGGTTTGATACATGTATATCAAATAATGCATATAATATATATATATGATTCCAGAGGATAATCCTGAAAAAGCTTAATATTCAATATGGGAATAGAAGGTAAGTTTAATTGATACAGATAATCAAGAAGTTAGTTAAATCTTGCTATGTAAAATATGTACTGAATACATTGAATACTTTTTGCAATAAACAGGAGTACCCAGCGATTTATTCGGTGAAATATCTATTCTTTTAAAATATTTATCTTGCTGGCGTTTTCACAGAACAGAATAGATAAAATATTGTATTTCAAATATTTCGTATTTTCCTGGCATTTTATACGAATAAAACTCAAGCAATAAAAATGTCTCTAAAAGCCTATAAAGGTGTTGGAATATAATTAAATGGAGTGTAAGCATAGCTTAATTAATGTGATGCACTTGTACATATAAGATTAACATAACAAGGTCCAAAACGATACTTTTTCAAACTATGCGCAAAATCAACACTTCTGTATATCAATGTTTTATTCTGCTGGCAAATTTTTCAAAAGTTGCTGGCACGATATTTCATGTGTTCCTTGCTGGCAAATTAAGAATAAAACCATTCTATAAATACAAATAATTTTCAGGATTAAAGTAGTTTAGAATTCATTTCAGGCCAAATGTAGTAAAATGAGACACTATTTCAAAAATGCCCCGTTGGGTACTCCTGAATAAAGGGCACGAGTTTTTTTAATTTCCTAGTTTTGCTGCGAAATTCAAAGATATGGTAAAAGAACCAATTTTTATATTCCCTGTAAAATTACGAAACGATCGAAAATATTTCTCGAACGCATGTCCTTACTTTTATGGATTATATAAGATATTAAAAAAAATAATGCAATTATTGTCCCTGCTCAAAATCTCTGGTCAAAGAAGTCATCAAACCAATATGATTATTAAGGATCGATTAACTATTTAGTCCATAGAAATAAAAAATAAAATCAAGATGTGGGCTCATGAGAAAAATGTCATTTTTAGAATACTATGGAATATATGCCATGTCGAATTCGGCGAGTAAGGTTTTTTGGCAAGTCGACTAATAGTAAATCTATTCAAATAACCCCCTGAATTGCAGCGAGTTTTTGGGAAGATGGGAGCACGGCTACCCTTCAGCTTACATTCGACCATGCGGTTAGCTCAAGCTCTGTGCAGTGCAACATTAACAATAAGTAAGTGCATTTTCCAAATTTCAATTTGTTAAATGTTAGAATCTTAATGAGTCTATATAGCCTATTTCTATCGATACCAACGCATTACTTTGATAATAAGAAGAGCACCTCACGAGCTGTTCCTCAAAAAAGGGTGTTCCCACCAATTTCCAGCTGGCTTGGAAATTTTGAGAAAATTCATCCTAGCTTGGAGATTTGAGCAGTTTGAGGAACACTTTTTTATAATTTCTTCATTTTTACAATTAGTAGTAAGAATAATGACTTTCAAATTGATTATACATGTATGCATTTGTTTAATAAACTGTATTTCGTAAGATATGACACGTTATTTGGTTATCTTCAACATTTCAAATGTCACAAAAGGTGGTCCCTTTATGTTCCAAGCTGGCTAGAAAAGGAGAAACAGCTCAGCTGGCTTGGAAAGAAGGAACACATTTTGCACAATAGTTTCTTACCAAGTTGCGACACCAAACAAAAAATAAATATACATGTAGGTCTAGTTCATTAAAGAACTAAGTAATTGATGTATAGATACGTGTAACCCTTTTTTTCAGTCCGCTCTTAATCAATGTGACATCTGGAGACGAAAGGTACATAAAAAACACCGGCGAGCTGCAGATCAAATCGCATCACGAATCGGTAAGGTATCCATGATAATTTGTTAAATATCACTTCCAAAAGTGCTGAAATTTAGGTTTGGGGGAATAATTTTCATGTTTTGAAAAATAATTCTTTCCTGAAAAGTTGGAGGGTTTTAGACCTACCTTTTAACAATGAATAGTACAAAAAAAACTGTTCGCGAATATCACACACTTTATTTGTTATGTGACTTTTACCAAAAATGACAAAAACAAGGTTAACACACTCTATACTTTGTGTAAGAGCTCATAGAATCTAGCTCTTATACACGCTTCAATAGACTGCATATACGTTTGTTCGTATTTTTTTTGGGTGACACCTAAGAATGTGATATCCTTAAACGAAGTTTTCTGTTATTTATTGTTAAAAGGTAAGTATAGTACTCTGTGATTTTTCAGGGAAAATTAATACTCAAAATATGTAAATAATTCCTGCAAACATAAATTATCACACTGTCTGTACATGTACATGTATGCCATTAAAAAAGCAGTATAAACATAGGATCAATCAATTATTGTAAACACAAACATACAGTATCTTTATATTCCGTGACGTTTTCTCAAGTTTTGCACCTAATTTTTGTAGGTGGATAATAAAAATAATACACACAATGTGATGTAAGCCTTAAATCTCATAAAGAATATAGTTTAGTCTTTCTTGATAAATACAATTAAACATAATTTATTAATGATTGTGACACGGATCAATCTGATTTTTACAAAATATTTTTCAAAATGTGGTTTGATTAGTAAATAAACATGACCGCGCAAGAAATGTAAAAGAAATTTATATATGTTATATAACTTGCTTTTGACAGATGAATAACTCGAAACTAAAGATTAAAAATAATATGTTTGTTCTGGGACAAGAAGCTCCCATTGTGGTCAAAACTTAGAAAGCTTCGGAATATCAAAAGAAGGTTATTTTGAAACAACAAAACCCTCAAAATAACTTTCACATAACTAACGATATTTCTTTCTCTTTTTGCTTAGTTCTCAGGTAATGTGATGACAATCCAGATGACCAAGGGATCGCACCAGGGCCGCGATTGGTCCGAATACAACTTCGAAGCCGCTCGCCGTGGGCGTTAGATTTCACGCACTCAACTTCCAATTGATGAAATCTCGCATTAAAAGTGCAATCAGATTATAATATCTATAGAGAAGTGTTTGGACTTTAACAGTATTTTTTTAAAGAAGCCCTATTTTATCCTTAATTTAGATATAAATGTGTAAACTTAGTATTTTGATGCAAAACAGAGCCGACAGAAAGCTTATTAAAAATGTATTTGGCGATTTTAAGATGGTTTGTAAGATTGTGAATGGCACAGCACTGGACCGCGGTTTAGTCCGAGTACAACTTCGAAGCCGCTCGCCGTGGGCGTTAGATTTCCAAAGTCGACTCCGATACAGCCAATGAACTTTCGCTTTGAAAAAAAGGAGAATGGTTTCACTTTTATAAAGACGAATTTGGACTTTTGAAATTGTAGAGATCTAAATGGTCTTTGTTCTCTTTAATTTAATGTTGTAATACGGCCAATTCCATTTGTTAAAGGGGGACGTTTGTTTAACTGTGAAATTGTTAAATATTGAAATGGGGATCTTCGTTTTGTTATCTTTAGTACAATAATGTTAACAATTTATGGAACACATTGATTAATTGTCTATATAATTTCTAGAATTTGGCTTTATCTGGAAAAATGCTCAATAATAAGTGTTCAATTGAATATATATAAAATAAATTGATTTTGTGATGATCTAATAACTTTTCTAAACATGTAAATTGGATAACCTTTTATATAATTGTATTTTTATATATGTAATAAACGCAGATGTAAGGCCGCGTTCACACAAACAAAAAAGCCCGAAAATAATAGCTAGAAAACCGAAAGCTTATAAGCCACATGTGTATAAACACATAGTAATTTATCCCTTCTCTTCATGCAAAAAGCGAGCATTTAAGCATTATTTACTTGCTATTCATTTTGCGTGAACGCGGCTTTAAGGGTTTATCTAGAACAATATGACGCACAAGACGTGTATTCTACTATCAAAAGTATTTTTTAATTAAGATTTTCAAATGTATTTGTGAAAATCATTCCGAGCTGATTTATATGTAATTTATAATTCTTTAATATTTTGCCTTTTGTTAAAGCATTTATTAATAACTTAGTGATGTTTATTTTGCATTTAAATTGACGTTTTGCTTGCGTCCAAGTTTGCTTTAAACTATAATTTGTAATTTGTTGATCAAATGATTCATGTGATCGATAGAAAGCCATAAATTTATGAAAATGAATTAGCCAATATGGTCAATCTTTTAGTTATATTATTTTGAATAAAATAAAAATGAAACAAGAGTTTTTCTCAGAGATATTTCAAGGCCATTGAGCACTAATCCATCTCCAAATTAGGATAAGATTAGGATGATTAAGATATGTCTGCAAATGAAATGAAAATAGCCTTTTAAACGCTTTGGAAAAATACATTTGTGCATACAGTGTACATGACATTTAGCATTACCGGTAGTGTAACTCAGTAATTTGAAAAGTGAAAAAAAAATGCAGATATTTATTTTGCATTTAAACGATTGGGACAAACCATATTTCACTCATTGTTGTTCGAATCCATTTATTTACCTGTGCACAAGTAATATACATTATCACAATCAATTGCAAAACTATAGATATAACAAAACATGATATTGCTAAAACATTTCTAATTAACACTTTTTGCGATAAATATAATGTAAATAAAGTTAATAATTTTAATGAGATAACCATTTGTTTTTAAATCAATGTTTTTAATAAACTGTTTTGACAAGATAAAACCGGCCGTACGTATATCCATAAACCATTAAAAACTATTTAAATAAGAAAAAACATCTTACTCCATTTTGGTTAATAGTTCAGAAGTAAGATCCGCCATGCACATCTATCTACATATTAATATTGCATTATTCTATTTTTTTATGATTTATGTTGATAAAATAGAAAAAGTCACAATAAGCAAGTTAAACGTCAACAATTGGAACCTTACAGCTACATTCAATCTCATTTGCTAATGTGAACAGGTCAGCTGTGGAACCGGTATGTTATAACGATTCATTGAAATGTGCTGCTTTTCCGTTATCAAACCGCACTACATCACAAGTAAAAAATACTGCATAGAACAGGATTCATAAGTATAGCAAAATGGAAAAACACAGGTATATAATTAAATGCAAATTGCCCCATATCAACATCTCCCCGTCCCACTCCCTCAGTATGCGCGATCACACCCACCTCTAGCCATTCAATATCCATAGCCTATATCTACAAGTTGTCACCAAAACATTGAGCAAAATGAATAACCCTGCTGCTCCACATCTCGTGTTTCCTATTATCGTCCAACACGTGGTACCTTGTGACGTCACACTGATATCTCTGACGTCACTGCTTTGTGGGCTCGGGGCGTCCTGCACGGTGACGGTTTCGACCATAGCGACCTTGAAAATGGATATATTGTAACATATACAAGATATAGTGCAAATAAATATTTATATTGTGTTCATTTAGTTTTGTTTATATAATTTTAGAATATACATTTATGAATGAAGGGTTCTGTGCATAAGGCAAGCAAGTCAATTAATATTTTTGATGAAATCGCTCAAAACAAAAACAAATTAATTGTGTTTCAGTTTAATGATTTCTCACAAAAAAAATGTTTTTTTTTTTCGCGCGATTTATTTCAATATGATTTGTCATATGACACACGAGTGCAAAAAAAAATGCTTTATTTAATTAGTACATTTATAACGGATCGTTTCTAATATTACCTTTAAAATAGATAGCTCAGGATCGGTGATAATGGGTTCGAGTCGTGAATTGACTGCGTTGCATAATTGCTTTGCTGCTGACATGCAGTCCTAGCAATACAAGATTTTACCAATTGCATCGATTTCAAAAAATAAATACATAATATTTGAATTGTTTTTCAATAAACACCATTCTTTTTTTGACGTTTCAAAGACGTTTTGTCCTATTAAAAAGTTTTCAACAATCAATTATTATAAGAATATAATAAAGAACCTGATTTTTATGCACAATTATTGTTTTTTGAACATATTTCTTTCACCTCTTTTTTATGAGTGTAAGATTTGAGGTTTAACTTTTCGTGGAATTTAATTAAAATAATAAAAAACAAATAAAATTGTCATGAACACATGTTTCGCTCTCTGAACTTACCTCCCATCCATCCTTTGTATTGTGCTTTGATATATCAATTTTGAATACATAGTTGGTCGATTCTTCTACTGTTCTGTGCATCTCAAGACTGCAAAACTAAAAAGATAATCAAATAGTATGAACATGCAAGAATTGATATATTCAAAGCGAGTAAAACCTATAACCACGGTATATAAAAAACAACATATCTTAGCATTTGTATTAAATCATTTTCAAGATATTTTAACAAGTAACAGACTTGTTGGTTTTAAGTAGTGATTCAAATGTCACATATTTAATGCGTAGCGACATTGAGTATTCATTTACTTTATCAAACGCTTCGTCTCACCATGCCATAAGTTTTTCCTCCAATACGTATCCTTCGGACGTTCTTCTACGTATTAAATGCACATAACACAAAACAAATAAAACTGCTTTAGTAAGCAATAATATTTAAATACATCAATATGTCATGTAACGACCAATTACATACATGTTGCGCTGGATCCTCGTTCAGCAGCGTGGCCAGTTTATTACGCATGCGCGCTGGGCTGATTGAGATGGAAGCTGGTTCCTCTTCAAGCAGGAAGCGATCTGCTTTGCTGTAGCCCACGTGCACGTATAGACCTTTACAGATGAAATATATGATGAGATATTTTAATCGTGGGTGAATAATGACTTCACAAATGGATGCAATAATAACTCACGCTTGATGCGAAATCGAAATATATAGTTAAATAGATATCATTAGCAAAATATAAATGGCTACATTATTGTCTAGCAATTGATATGATATGGGACAATACAATCAGCTCTATGCATCGACAATGAAATGTAGATTATATAATAAGAGAACCCATTGGTTAATTTGAAAGATGTCTAAATTTCTTCATATTTTCCCGCAAATTCATTTACGATATAACTTGAACTGTTTTTGTTTACATTTTTTCCTTGGTCTTCTCCGATATAACCATATCTTTATACTCTTCATAATTATATTGACCACAAGTCATAATGCTTCGATACTTACCCTGTTCTCGTTCGACGTGGCTCTTTGGTCGCGCGCACACAAGGTCGCCGAAGATACAGCGACACTGGCCGCGGTCGTTGTGACGAATGATCTCGCCGTAACCTGGAACAAAAAAGTATTCTTGGATCTATCAAGAATATTCTCAGAATTATGCATGTAATTATGCGTGTCATCTATCCATAAATGCACTCCTATTTATTGGCAAGTTTATAACGTATAACATATAGTTCTACATAACTAAGAAGACATTGAAACAAGAAATCATTGTTTATGACATCAACAATCAACTTTTGAGAGATTGCTCATCCTTTTATTTTGATTGACATTATAATGTCAATCAAAATTTATTAAAATCCTTGACTCGAGTATAGATATCGTGTATACGAACCATGAGTGACTTCTTGCACCCGGCATGGTTCGTTGTGGCGACAGGGCAGGGGTCTGCAAACCCTACTGCCGTTGCTCGCACATTGACACAGCTCCGAACACTCATGGCTGCTCGAGTTGTATACCTGTTTTGTAACAAATAGCGTTTGATTATCATTTCAAAACTGATAAACTTCAATTACAACAATATAAAAAATGTTTTCATGGTTTCATGGTAAGTTCATATTTTAATTTCTGACTTCAGTTTATTGCAACATATCTCGTATCTAGGGAACTCACTCGGATGACTTCAGGTACGTCATAGTAGTTCGGGTAGTCCGAGGGCAGCATCTTCTTTATACAGTCTAAAATGACATCAAGTGGAACATCAGTCTAATCCACTAAGTAATAAAACCTCGTATACAATTAGCCAAGACACTATACGCTCAAATTCAAGTTTTAATGGCTAACATAAAAACGGTTAGGATTTCCCCTATAGGTGTATCACATGGCATTAGGTAACGTTGTAAATGTTTGTACGTTTACCTTTATTACTACATATTTATTACTACAATGACAGTGCTTATAGTGAATGATAACATGTAAGTGCCAATAAGTAATTTATCTATGATGGTTGATATAGTTAATCTTACCGGTTCTTGTGGCCGGGGGATCCATAACGGGGTCGTGCGTTCCCGGCGACGCAACTGGACTTTCTCCTCTTCCGCGCTCCGGTTTCTGTGATAGGTGGAAATGTTCCAATGCGTCCCCTGACAATAGATGATCAAGCACGAATATAGAAGGTGGCTTGCATATAAATTACACTACAACTTACACTGGCGCATGTTCCAATAGTTTTCTGGTCAATGGCAGATATTCGGGTTACGATGAAACATTCGGGTTTAAATAGATCATTCACACGCTGTTTCGATTTTGTTCTTTAAAAATGTTTGTGTACAGAAAATTCTAATTGCAATACTTACGGCGACATTGGCTGTAGTCATGCAGACGCCACCTGGTGTCTTCGCAGAGCGCCCGATTTCCGCTTCCCTTGGCCCACGCGCATGTGCAGTTGGCCATTAATATGGTACCCATGATACCTACAAACATACACACATGTGTCTAAAACATGCAACAAAGCAAGTAACGTTACATGTCTTTCGTCAATAATATTTGAGTAGACGGACTTTTGGAAACTTGTCAACTCGGACTCCAATTTTATAGCTTTCGTATAAAATACAATTTAATGTTTTATCAATAACAAGAAAACATTTAAAAACGCTTAGTATTATACATAAACAATTTCATTTTATTTGTCCATTAATTCAAAAGGTGAGACCACAGGTAGGAAATATCCGTATTTTGGGTCCTTACCTTTAATGGCAGTCCTGCAGCTAGCGGGTGACTCGGGACACATGGTGACACCCTTTTGGTAGCCACACTGCTCCTCATATACTTCGTATCTGGCCCTGTAATAATCCAAAGTGGCGTCACTTATGTTAGTAAATAGACGGGTTATTATATATTCATATCTTATTATCAGAATGTGTCAGAGTATGTAAACAACCCATCGTATGATCGTTTATTCACATTTATGATGAATGTTAGGTAAAAGCTATATTTTTTTACGTTTATAGACATGTTTTGTCAGGTTAGGCTATTTTCCATGTTTTAAAACAGAGAAAGCGGTCTATGTTTATTGAATTATTTATTTTTCTTTAATAAAAGTCTTTAATTAAGAAATAAATATATTTCAGTGATTCTTCCTAACCCACCTACACCCGGCATCCGCTTTGCACCTCGTCACCAATCCAGTGCACTCTGGCGGCGGCGTCATCACGCGTGCGCAGTTTGGATATAAAGCCGTGCGAACGGCCTGACAGGGCGCGTCATTTTGGGCGCACTTGCAGAATAGTAGGGCGTTGGCGCGCAGGGGGCGCACGTTTCGGTACATTTCCTAAAATTATTACAAATTACTTTTTTCTAAATGTAAATGTGCAATTGGGATATAACGCTGTGCGCACTGCTTGACAGGGCGCGTCATTTAGGGCGCACTTGCAGAATAGAAGAGCATTGGCGCGGAGAGGGCGCACGTTTCGGTACAGGTCCTGAAATTTATATGAATATATTTAAGTAGATATAAATGTGCAGTTGGGATATAACGCGGTACGCTCGGATCCATACGGTGCGTCATTTTAGGCGCATTTGCAGAAGAGGAGCGCATTGGCGCGGGGGGGGGGGGGGG
>LQRL01069267.1:0-13755 GCA_001703475.1 Hydroides elegans
AGAGAGAGAGAGAGAGAGAGAGAGAGAGAGAGAGAGAGAGAGAGAGAGGGAGAGGGAGAGGGAAAAAGGAGGGAGAGAGAGGAGGGAGTGAGGGAGGGAGAAATGGGTAAATGGAGAAAAAAAGAGAAGTTCAGTGAACCTTGGAAAATAAATAGATGGAATTATAATAGTATCAGAGATCTACTGTATTTGCAATTCGATCGCTCGGGTCAACAACCAACATATTTTACTACGGCATATACACATAAAACGAAAACGAAAGTAATTTCCGGGGGTATTCCCTCCGTGCATTAAGCGGGTCTTTATGATGATTGGAGTCCTCTCTTGCAAGCTTAAACAAATAAGTGATTTAAGATCAGCAGCAAACATATTTTCACGTATTATTAAGTAAATTACTGTCTCTGTGTATTAACCCATGAAACCCGACTTCATCGTAATTGCCATCTCGCATGCAGGTTTTAAAGGAGTAAAATAAGAAAAGCAAGACCTGGTTCATCATAACTTATTGTTCTGATAGGAGGGAAGCTAAAGTAAATTTGGAATTTAATGAATCTATGGCTAGTGAATGATTAGATCATGTCCATAAAATGGCGTTTTTGATTTAAAGTACCTTTATATGTTGCCCGAAGTAGAGAACGCATACTTTTAAACAAGCTTAAAATTAAATAGTGTACCAATAGGAATATCTAAATAGGTTTGACTTTTTGTCACGATCTTCTTGCTTGTGTGTTGTCAGGCAATGGAAACTCGTCGCATTCCTTAACGCATGAAACATTTTTTGTTTATTACCAATTTCATTCTTTGCGTTGCCAGGCAGTAGAAAAGCGCGGCGTGGGCGCCATGGAGCTGGTTGCCATGGACATGAAGCTGCGCGGCACCTACATCGCCCGGCAACTCAGTTTCCAGGGCGTGCAGTTCAAGGTCGAAAATGTGCCGGTGGATGAGCGGTTTAGGGCCATCTATAATCAATCCGTACAACTGGTAAGTATCTAACTGTTAAACCAAAATTAAATGAAATATATATACGAATTATTGAAAATTGGTTTGAACTAACATGCACTAGCGAATCTATAGGTTGTCAAGTATCTTACATATTCGAGAAAGACTACTGATTGTCCTCTACCAAAGGCGTGAGTAACGTGATGAAAAAAAGGCAATTTCATTAGACAAATCACCTCTTTTCTAGTAACAGTCTAGATTCGTGGGCTCCAAATTTTCAAAAGTGTACCATTCAATAAACATTCGTTTGTATTTTCCCTTTCAGTGGGTGGAAGCACGCGACATGTTCGCCCGTGGCATTGACCTAATGGGCGCCGAACAGCGATCGTGCAAAACCATGTGGGGTCAGTTCTGGTCAGCTCATCAGCGCTTCTTCAAATACCTGTGCATCTCTGCCAAAGTGGACCATTGTGTCAAGCTAGCGAGGGACGCGATTAAGAGTGGAAAGGTGCGTGTGTCCTAAGTGAAACAAGGATTGTTCAATTAAGTTAGGATAAGTAGGGTTGATGGTGATACCTTACTACCGTTCCCCTGCAAAAGGTAGGCACTCTATTTGAGCCTGTTAAATAGACAAATAAAGATTATCTCACCAGATAAAGTCAGAATCATGGTTTAACATTGTTAAAGGGGATGGGACTATACATGTATGTAAGGATGTTCCTTTAACTTTGAGGTGATGTCGATGATTTAGGGATATGTTGGATTTAGCACCTCAAAGTATCCATTGATGCTAAATGAAAATGAGTAATGATCTGAAATGTTCAGAGCGTTGGCTATCTTTAATTTAGTATGCATGATTTTTTTCAGTGCGTGGTGATTGGTCTTCAGTCGACGGGCGAAGCTAGGACGCAAGAGGCGCTGGAAGAATTTGGCGAAATCAACGATTTCGTGTCCACTGCAAAGTGAGTGTTGGCTATCTACATTGAGATCATGTGGCCTTTTTTTATATATCTAAACATAAGATATATGATCCATAGCTGTAAAAGTCATCAGTTATATTGGTCACTGTAAAAAAGACAAAATAGCACATTTTTAATAAGTAGGTCGACAGTGTTATTTAGCACATCACATCATTTCAATTGTTGATTATGATAACCTTTAATAATATGATTATTAGAATAAATGAATATATTTATCCCAAACACTGGAACAAATCAATCGACATATTCAGATTCACTTCCAAATGTTTATAAAAACATTCGTTTAGAAATTTTGATAACCAAAAAAACTTAAATTCATGCCTAGCACCTTCTTTCGTCACAGGGGCGTTCTACAAAGCATGGTGGAGCGGCACTTCCCGGCGCCCAACCGGCGGAAGACGTTCGATCTGCTGAGTCTGTTTGAAGACGAAACGGCTCCCGATTCACTCAGCAAGCGCGGCAACAAGCGAAAGAAAACATTCGGTGAGAGATCATCCGGTCAAGTTTCACATCATAAACTTGTGTTGTATTCATATTAGATACTTTTCACGTTTCAAAGACTGGCTAAATTCTGAACAATATTTGTGAATCTTTTTTTTATATGAAAGATATGTACTAATGTTACATTTAAGTCGGGCAACATAGTTTTACAAAGTATTAAGCGCATAACAAATAAGCGATGATTAAAGTGTTGTAAACTCAAGTAAATTGCTTCAGAAGAGCCTTTTAACTCGAAGTGATTTCAAAGTCCCCTCTTCATTCTATAAGTCTTATAAAACAGCGATTAACTCGAATTCACGGAAAACCCAAAGTGAACCTTCGAGTTAACAAAGTTCCTTATGTTTTCATCACAAATCATCAATTTAATTTCTCATTCATTTTCACGCAGCCGAAATGTGCGACGTGAAACGCCGACGTGAGGACTGGTCCGAAGATTCAAACGACAACGATAGTGACGATGACGAATCAAAATCCACCAAAAAACCCAACAAAAAGACTAAAAAGCCCAACAAAAACAAGAACCCACACAAGAAACAAAAATTATCCCAAAGTAGCGGTTCCGATGATTCATCGAGCGAGGATGAAGATGAAGGTGGAAAAGACGGAAGTGATGAGGATGAGGATGAGAAATCGGATGAGGAGGAGAGTGAGAAGGAGAGTGGGGATGAGAGTGAAGCGGAGGATTTCAATCCGTTCGGTGGCGGGGGATCAGATAGCGACGATGGTAAGCATTGAATATTTTATCGCATATGGGATGGCAGTGGGAAAGAAATAACTGGTTTGACTTTGTGGCCAGTGCATTTTGTCAACAAAATTGGTGTAATGGGTTTGATCCTGCGACTAGCCACTCATGATTGATCATATTAAATAATCATTGTATAGACATGATTTTACCTTACGTGCTGCTTAACAACTTGATTTCATCGGTAGAATAAAGTTAACAAAACAATTAACATTTTGAATGGACACCAGTAAGATATAATGTTAATTATGTCTATGCTAGAAAGTTTTGTAACTAAATAAGTTTCACATCTGCACTTGGCAATTTCAGACCCCTGGTTGAAACGCTCCAAGGCCAAGAAAGCCAAAAAGGAAAAGAAGAAGAAAAAGGAAAAGACGGAGAAGAAGAACAACGGCATGAACGGCAGCAAAGACGGAGGCAGCAAAAAGAAGAAGAAAAAGAAGCGGAGAAAAGGCGGAGAAGATTCTGATGATGAGATGGACTTCGATTCGAATTTCGACAAAATGCTCATGGCGTCTGGTCTTAAAGCGCCTACCGATCCAGGTAATGTGAAAATGAGATTAAGAAGGCATAGTATTTCTGTGACACTCTGAAAAAAATATATGATTATGCAATATTTTCACTTTTTCTGTCATTGTGTGATTAATGAATAAGATTGAAATTCTCGTACGTTGCCCTAGATAGCTCTTCACACAACCAACCCTTTAGGATGTGCAGACAAGCCAGCTCAAGCAAAGCTGCTTAAGCACCTATTGTTGTTTTTGCAAGTATTATTGATGTCTCTATATGAACGGCGCCTGAATGTAGAGCTGTTAAAAAGAAAAAAAATATCAATGGGAAAGTGTTTAGTCTTCTCTTTACTATTTATCACGCTATTAGTGTAAATGCGTATCTTATGAATGGGTGACACTAGAAAATAGTAAGAAAAAATAAAGGAAAGGGGGTAGAGTAATTCATTTTTGTTTGTTTTAGCTTTTACAGGTACAAAACAGTCACGGGACAAAAGTTGTCTGAAATTATTCTAACAATCTAGGATAAAATCCTATTGATTGATAATTTTACAAATTCAATTCACATTTCAAACTTCATTTCCCAACAGGTGTTATGCCGACCCTGGCCATTATCATTTTCTTACTTGTTTAGAAGTAGAAATTGTTTAAAAAACATTTACTCCATGTTTGCCGTCTATAGGTTCCATGCCGGCCCTGGCCGTAGGCGCCGACGATGCAGACAAGGCCTCCGAGTTAAGGCAGGAACTCCTTTTGAAAGTGGAGCGTCTTGGTGAGAAGTTGCCGCCCAACTCACTTGATCAACTTATTGATGACCTTGGAGGGCCCGAAAATGTCGCCGAGATGACGGGGCGAAAAGGACGAATTGTGAGTTTTTGAATTTCGGGAAGAATGTATTGTGAATTGTTTGTACAATTTAATATCTAAAAGCAGGGTTTGAAAATTATATATATAATAATCAAAGACGGAAACAGAAAAATGGTTATTCAGACAAACATCCAAGTGCATTTTTTTCTGTTAGAATTTCAAAACATTTGCCGGGTTATTTTTTGGCGTATGTAAAGTCTACGTATTTAATTTCGAATAGAAATAAGTCATTTGTTCAAATGGTAGTTTTCATTTTAATATTTATGCTGTTGATTAGAATTATTTCCTATATCAAGAAACATTTTACTAGTTTTCTCACGAGACATTTTATACATATTGACATAGGTGAGCTCCGAAGACGGTAGCATCCACTACGAGTCGCGCTCCGAATCCGACGTGCCCTTGGAAATCCTCAACTTGGCCGAGAAACAGCGCTTCATGGACGGAGAGAAGTTCATTGCCGTTATTTCGGAAGCTGCGTCATCGGGTATCTCGTTGCAAGCGGATAGGAGGGCGAATAATCAGAGGAAACGGTTGCATATAACGTTGGAGTTGCCGTGGAGTGCCGACAGGGCTATTCAGCAGTTTGGTGAGTGTAAAGGGATCAATGTGTTGAAAGAATTTTATGATATCAGGATTGACAAGAATTAGACCATTCTGGGCGAATGCGCATCTATTATTATAAAGCATAACGAAACAAAAGAAGATGGGTAAAATATAGTAATATAGTATCATCTGGTTGTTCGTTTTGTGTAAAAGCTTGTTGAGAAAAATATATTGAAGATTTGGTATGATTTAAGCTTGACCATCACACAATTAAATTTTCAAATCGCATAATTTGATCGCTCTTCTATACTCGTCGTGTTTCTTAATCCGCATACATTTTTTTATATGAAGAAATAAACGGGTGCTCCTTTGTATTTATTAATTGTATCCCAACTACCGAAGAAATAGTGGAGAAGATTGATAGGAAATTGTGTTTTTCCATCTTTCACGGTACATTTCTTTTTGACCTATAGGTCGCACCCATAGATCGAATCAGGTCTCGGCGCCCCAATACATCTTCCTCATCTCTGAGTTGGCGGGCGAGCGACGCTTTGCCTCCACCGTCTCAAAAAGGCTCGAGAGTCTGGGCGCGTTGACGCATGGTGATCGACGCGCCACCGAGACTAGGGATCTCAGTCAGTTCAACATCGATAATAAGGTAAAAAAAAATGTATGCTAAAATGAAAAAATAGGGAGCCGCAAAAAATGGTGGACGAGAGAGGGGAAAAGGGGTCAGAAAAGAGGTCATATTGCCTTGACATAATGCTCATGGTTCGCGTTCCTTAAACGACGAGTATTGGGTAACATCTGAGAATCAAGATCATGTTTAGCTAACAAGGAGAGGGGAATTCAGAAATAAGGGGGGCGATAAGATGTTTTAAAAATTGAATCTATTTGTGAAATATAAATATCCATATTGAAATATTTTGAACTAAACCTTTGATTGCTATCCTCATCCTTTAACTTATCCTTTTCTACTCTTGCAGTACGGCAAGACGGCCCTCGAGGCGGTGATGAAATCGATCGCTGGTCACGAGTCATCGCTTGTGCCGCCCCCTGTCGACTACAAAGGCAACTTCTTCGCCGATGCCAGGAAGGCCCTCGTGGGTGTAGGGATTATATATTATAATGAGAAGTGGGGCGGATTCGCCAGTCTCGATAAAGGTGAGTGATGGCGGTGTAAATGATTTTAGGGCAACGATTCACTATAAATATTAGGTTAGCGTTGAGTTGCTCGATGAAATAAGGAAGGCTTTGATTTTGAATCTGACATTTTATCTCTTACTTGGTCAGGATATTTCGTGTCTGAATCTAATTTGCTACATTATTTAGTTTAACATATAATCAGTTGCTAATCAATCCACTTATTTGTACTTGTATATTTATACTAATAATACTCGCAAAAGCCGCATAGCTAAAAGAATCTTTTATAAAATTTGCTTGAAATTGTTCAAAAATTTTGTTGAATTTTATGTTATGCAATATTGTCCTTATCATTTTAGACTACAACAATATCAGCAAGTTCCTCAACCGACTGCTTGGCACCGAAGTGGATTTACAGAACGCGCTCTTCAAATACTTCACCGACACCCTTTCGTTCATATGCCTGCAGGCCAAGCGCAACGGACGCTGGGATATGGGTATTCTCGGTAAGTGGAATGGGCAGCTAAGGTTTGTGGGTTGAGGATGGAGTTTGTTGTTAAGCAAAAATATGTGGGTAAAATAGGGGATAAGTGTGCACTCTTATTTGATATTTTCTAGACTGTGTTTGATTAGAAAAAAGAACATGCTATCTTTCTTAACAGAAAATCCTAACCTATTCTTCATACCCTTCATTAAAGAAAATGTTGCACAAGTTGATTCAAATTAAATTAACTTGTATAAAGTTAATGGTTTGATTATGTTCCACAGATCTGGGTTCAAGCGGCGAGCGCGTCAAGCTGTTGGCCACAAAGTCCTTCGTTGGTTCCTTCTCTGGTGTTGCCACCAAGGTCCACATTCACACTGTAAGTGATACTTTTTACTTTTACAACAACAACAAATATAATATTGCCAAATTTGGTTGATATCATTCTCGCCATGGACTTCAAAATAAATCGATATATTTTATCAAGTAAGTAAGACAGCAATTTTCGTATCCCTGGCTTTACCCAGGTGATGCAGCATGTCATTAAAGGCCCTTGAATAACAACAAATCAACGGCTAAATGGGGCCTTTATAATTTAAATAAACACTTCAATATCATTTATCTATGCTCCAAAGCGAGCGTAGATCACCACATGTGTCCTACAGCCAGCCAAAAATACCTTTTAACAAATGCAAAACTTTGCAATATTATTCATCTCCCTCCCAGGTGAGCGTTGAGCGCGGCATGTCATACAACGAGGCAATGCGCATGCAATTAAATAACATAAATACACCTATAGGCCTATGTATTATATGAAGACTATACATAATTAATAGACTCTTTTCACTCTCAGGTGAGCGTGGAACGCGGCATGTCCTACAACGAGGCGATGCGCATTTGGCACGACCATTCCGCCCCAGAGGACGGCTTCTACGTGAGCACCGAGGAGAAGAACGGGCGCCGTGGGGTGCTATTGGCCACGATGCTGGCGGGCAAACGCAACAAGACGCAGCAGCTGTATAACGTGTATAAACCCAATAGCGGGTTGCAAGGAAAAGCGGAGTCGCTGAAGAGTATCAAAGGCAAATATAGAAAGGTGAGGGAGAGTTTTGGCAGGTTATATGAACATGGTTGAAAATCGTTGAGACATCATTTTTCAGGGCGTGAGCTAACCATGTTCTGTTTCGACTCTAAAATGTGACTGTGATATTTTAAAAGAGTTAAGTTGAGTTTAGTATAAATTTCGAAAGCTTGACTTCAGTTTTTCATAAAAATTTCATCTTTGTCGTTTAATTCAGGCGCTACCAGATGCCGCGCGCAAGTTCTGGGACGATCAGCACGCTGCCTCTGCAACCATGTGTTCTCACGCTTATTGGTCAGTTGATAATATTATAATATATAATTGTATGTCTATTTGTACATTTCTAGTGTTTTATATGCAAGACCTTTGTCTCATTTTGTGTTGTATCTTTTGCCTATGTGGCTAATATTCGACGCTGAAATAGTTTTAGGTGAAGTAACGTCGATTTATTACACACAATGGAGATAGTTGACTTAAAAAATATTAGAAAATGGCGTTCATGTGTTTCAATTATACTCGCTCTTTTAAAAAATACAGTTTAAACCCCACAGAAGAAAACTTTATTGATCATCACTTACATTTTTCTCTGTTACACAGGAAAGGCATGTGTCGCAAATCGACGCTGCACCACCCGTGCGAAGTGGGTCTACGCAGTCGCTCTTACTACGTGTTGAGCGGGTCAGTGCTATCGGTTTGGAACACAGTGGAGCGCGTATTGATGTCGACACCCGGTAACTTCGCCTCGCGTATGCAGGTTATTCGCCTGAGGACGGAGGAGGGGAAAAGGATTGTGGGTAAGTTGAGGAAGGGGAGGCATGACGTGAAAAGGGGGCTGAAGAAGAGAGAAGGTGAGAGGGAGGGAGGAGTCTGATGGAAGTATTTCATAGAAGGCTTCTCTTGGATTGCATTGTGTAACGTAAAATTAAGTTAAATGAACATTAGCAAAATAAATAAGACAAAAATAACAATTATTCCTCTCATACTCTTCACTTTATATATTCATTACAACTAATCTTGATTTTTTTTTCGCATAAGCCTTGTTGGATCTTAAAGATAATTTTTCTGTTCCAGGAACCTTGATCCCGGCGAACGCCTTGGTCAACTTGGAAACGTTCTTATCACAAGTCGAAAACACGCGCGTCTACAATACACACCACGACCAATCATCGGAAGAGGGCTCTAACGCCGCAAGAGGCTTGCTTGGCAACCAGCATATGACCCATAGCAACAAACCTATTCCCATTGGCAACCGCAGCACCAGTTTCACGAACTTACACGGCATGTTGACCAGTCCAAACACGGTCGTCCGTAGTAACCAATATTCAGTCATGAACAGTCAAAGTAGTCACGTGGTGCAACGGAACAGTATGCCTAGCAACACATCCGTGTTCCGTAGCAACCAAACTCATGTGCATAGCAACCAGGGTTCGATTGGCAACCAGCAAAACAGTAGTCACCTTGGTAGCTTGTCTAGTCTTGTCAATCGTCAGGGGGGTTCTTCAAGCTCCTTAGCAACGGGCCTTAGTAACAGTAACCAAGGTCCAACGAATACATCTGTGATAGAGGAAAAAACTGAGCAGCAGTATTTGAGTATGCCTACGTTCTTCTAAATGGTAGGCATGGTGAATACGGTTGCAAACATGATTCTTGTAAAGTCATCTGTGAATGGATGTAAAATTGTAGTTAAAAGTGTGGGTGTTTTAAGATTGTGTTTCTTTCTGCACTGAACTGTTAATTGTGCTCTGCTAATTCTGTATTATTCCAGAATATGATTTGTATCGTCAAAATGTAAGAAATGAAAATTCGCTATTAAAGTATAGACCTAAGCTTAACGTCAGCATAACTATGTTTGCAAAAATCGGTTTATGGGTTTCGGTACCAGTATTTTGTTATAAAAAGAAGTGCTCATCTTTTTGAATGCAACAAAAATAACACTTATAATTATGATTGTTTCAGAATGGTAGCTATGTCCTACGCGATAACAAAAGTTTAATGCTATTTATCTCTGGTAACCTATTATAAAGATGATTATTCCTGTGTACAATATGTTACGATAACGATACCTATACATTTTGAAACAAAATCCTTATTGTCAAGATATATGTACATGTACTAGTATATCCCTGGATGAAATTCAAATGTTCATTTGAAAATAAGGTTTATCCCCTTTGACTGGTAAAACGAATCTTCAGATAAGATTCTAGATTGTAGTTGAAAGTGTGTCTCATAAACTCGATAGTGCCTTAGTGTCCTGTGTGTAGTCAGTTAGATATGGTGGGGCCTGGTTTTCGTATGTGTTCTTTGTTTTTGCATTTTATTGTATATAGTGGGCCGACCCGATATATAGATGTGTGATAAAACGCAACGTCTCTCTTGTTCTGCCCAATGCTTAAACTTTTTCTCACCAGTCCATAATATAAAGTTTACTTCACAGCAAACGAAATATATCAAGCTAATTTTGAAATTTGCTCATACAGAAGGAACATTGTATTTTCAAGGTTTTGATATTGGTTAATGTTTTAAGAAAAGCAATACCCATAATAAAACATTTATTGCTTAAACATACTATAGTAATACCAGCATATGACAAGACAAAACTGTTTGCATATTTTTATTTTTTTTAACTTATTTTACAAGTGAAAAGCTTGGGCAGAAGCCAAGAGACGTATGTGCTATAGGCCTGTGATACTATCTGCTATGCTAGATCTTAATTATGAATCGCCAATTGTGCGATTAGTCACTTACTTGTGCTAGCGAAAGCGATAAATAAACATATGAAATTGTCAAATGATTTGTAATCAGTGATATAATGCAATCCTAATAAAATTTGGTTAAACAATACAGGGCACCACGTATAATTTAAGGGTGCTCGAAACCGGGTTATTCCGTTAAGTTCACCAAAGTTTGTATTTTTTGCGAATATATTATAAGTTGGACTTTCATATAGTTGTAATGGTATTGACTTTCTGATTCACGGCAAAATTGTAAATATTTACTATTTGTCGATAAGTTCTCGCTTGATCTCAAAACCTGACATGAACATGACGATCAAATACAAGGTTCATGTCTTACATTAGCTCCCTTTTAAGATATGTAAAACAATTGCATGTATCATGGATTATCGCTCAGTTTAATAATCACCATTCCTAATAAGCATTTCTCGTATCATCGTCAAATTGTCTGAAGTAATGTGTATAATAACTTGTGTGTTGTTCACTTTGGTAGCTAGCGCAGTAATCGATTCAGCCAGATTCACTTATTGTCACTCTCATTAACAACTAGTCAATTCCTTCCAAATGCGCGCTTATTCTTATTCATTATCAACGCCTCATTATTATTCGACAATATCTAATTTAAAATCAGAAACTTTTCTTGTGAGCGAGGGGTTATTGAGCAGTTTATTTCTTTATTTTTCATTTTGATATGTTTTGTAGATTTTGTATTAACGCCTGTTTATCTTTATATACCTGTTTGGCAATATATTGTTCAAAAGTATAAAAATAATTCTATCTCTGGTTCTGTAATGAGAGGCTTAGTTTCATGCAACATACATTCAGGTTCTTCATAAAATATCTGAATAAATATTCAAGTTTAGTTTTCTATATAACGTTAACCGTAAATTAGTTTTGAAATAATATTTAAAATAAGCGGCAGTTATATATTAGATTTTTAGAGTGGAATGAATAGTTATTTTAAATCCATGTATTCGGGTACACTGGCATTTCTAGTTTAGTTGTTATATTCCTGCAGCAATGTAATGCACATGTCAATACGCAATAACACCCAAAAATATGTTTAAAAAAGATAAACTCATAAAAGAGTTCAAGGGGTACTTACAACAACATGCTAGGTCTCAAAAAATAGTTTTAACGGTTAAAGAAATATTTTGAATAGGGTCAAAAAATCAAACGTGTTTCATTATTTTATGCTGACTTTCCTATGTAAGCATCACATCCATTGCTAAAGAACAGTGAAGCAGTCCAATGGAAAGCTATGTTCAATGCAAAAACATAGAGTGTAATGATTTGACTAAGCATGTTGCTGCGAAGATTCACTTTAAACATTAAAACATGGCGCTGAATAATATGATTTTGCATTTGTGTTCTTTTCATTTGAGAATTGTTGTGGTCACGGCCATAAAATGGCAAAAATGTCAAGGTTATTTGAGTTTTTTTTTTACTTTTAGATGCGATATGGTTTGTGGAAGCGGTAGTTTAAGCAAGGGAGTTTTCTCTTCGCCTTTTTGAGTGTTTTCCTTTGTGGAAAGAACCAAGTTTAGAAAAATATTGATAATATAAATATCCTTCAAGAAAATGTTTGTTGAGGTTTTATGAAAGTGATTGTATCTGTTTGTACACGTAAATTGTTTTGCATTTCTTTGAATACAAAAATAATAAAAAGGGAAATTTTAAATATGTTTCATTTTAAAATTCATTCGCTAACATGCTGTATGTTAAAGTCATGGATTTAAAAGGTTATTTTATTTCATTGATCATCAAGAAATAGCAATTTTAATATAAACTTAAAAATACAATAAAAATACTGACATCAACAAGAAAACAACATAAAAACTACATCACAACAAAAAGGACTCGAAATGCAATTTTAATTCTAACAGAAAAGAAGGAAGAAGGAAAAGACGAATATATATTTTCAAATTAAAAAAAAGAGTATATTTAACGGGAAAAAAGAAAGCATAAGGAAACTGCAACAGGGTTTGTAAGTTTAAGGTGCACTACACTATGATCGCTTTCCTCTCGCATGATACAATAGAAACAGAATAGAATGCAGAAGGAAAAAGAAACATTTGTACATTTCCTTGAATAGCAACTAAAATAATTCCATTATATTATACTATATTCTATACAAATCAGTTAGCGAATATGAAATTAAAAATTGTCGCGCGAATTAAAATAAAATGCATTTGCAGTTTCTATAGTTATTTATAAATGCAATTAGTGAAAATTATTTTACCAAAAAGTCATACACATGGCTCAATTGTACCGTGCTAGATAAGGAATGAGACAAATCAATTCAAGGATTCTATGCAAAAACGGTGATCGCTTAATAAACATGTTTTTGCAAGGAGAGCTTACATGTGTGACATCATACATGGCCCCTAATCGATGTCACAAAGCAAAACTAAATATACCGAGCGTCACTGAAAACGCAAAGCGGGTTTGATATGTAACCACACGAAAACTATAAATGTAAGAATTACAAAATTTTCAGGAAATGGTATTGGTCCATTTAGGCAAATGTTCATGCAATTTTGGGTTTTCAAGTCTTATCCATTATTCCACAATTTTACCTGAAAGAGGACTACCCTCTATTTCAAAAGTTGCAATTTTGAAATGGACGTTTTTTCGATGCATTCATCGTGTTAGGATCTTCTCGGTCTTCTGCAAACTTCTGTCGAAGTAACGTTAAGCTAAGAGATATCATTTAAACATTCTTGGATCCAGATAATTTTCAATGGGAAGCGTGGACATTGATACATAACGAACATCGTTGTCTCCTACTGGCGAGATCAGTCAAGACCTTATTCAAGTCAGACTTGGGGAATAGGGTCAAGTTCTTCAGGAACGGATCCGGCGATTGTTACAATGCTTCAGAACATTGAAACCAATAATACTCAGTCATATGGTTTCAAAGTTTTGACCTGTATGCGTACATAAATCCTATTCTTCATTTAAAAATTGTGAAAATAAAACATTAGGGTGATTATCATTAATGTGATTGTAATTGGCATCGGACTTCTTATAAATGAATATTTTTAACTAAAACTTTTACAGAATACATCTTGATATCCGTCTGACATAATGATTGTACAACTAGTCAATTATTCTAGTCCGATGCCAACTCCCCAAGTCTGGCTTGAATAAGGTCTTGACTGATCTCGTCAGTAGGAGACAACGATGTTCGTTATGTATCAATGTCCACGCTTCCCATTGAAAATTATC
>LQRL01069267.1:14045-25337 GCA_001703475.1 Hydroides elegans
AAAAATTGCATGAACATTTGCCTAAATGGACCAATACCATTTCCTGAAAATTTTGTAATTCTTACATTTATAGTTTTTGTGTGGTTACATATCAAACCCGCTTTGCGTTTTCAGTGACGCTCGGTATATTTATATCTAACATGATCAACATAGTGAAAATCAACTTCCAACATGAAACCCTTCAATTGTTTAGCAACTCCAAAGGCGCAATATTATTGCATCTTCTGGAGCCCCATATAACACTGGAACATTGATACACATTAAAAGTATATGAAGTTACATCTTCGAATGTTCTATATTGTTGTTGTCCATAGGGGTCTATTTGACAGAAATATTTAAATCTCACAGGGATAAAGAGAATACTGCTTAACAAACAAAAAATCCTACCCGAAATCTAACTTTTGTTATTTCTTCTAGACGATGAATCACTCATTAAAATTGAACTGAATCAAGTTAAGCATGCCTTTAACACAACGTTATCTGACAGCTTTTCACATTTACTACTTTTGTTACAAATATTTTTTCCAATGTATTATGCTAACCATTAAACATCAAAAGATTAAAACGATACAAATTACAAGTAAACGCATGCAAATAATCATTTATATTGCTCCTCAGCAGTGCTTAAAGAGCTGTTTTAAGTAGGTGTTGAGCGGGTAATTCTCATGATCGGAGAACATTAAATCAAAGAGTGAACAACTTTTAATTAACACTGAAAAAAATATATATAATTTTTACCAAATGCTCGACAGTTAGATCGGTAATCAACTAATATACAGTACTCATTAAATGTAAATCTTACAAAATTTGAAGCACGAGATAGGGCTTATTTTCATACTCATTTTATTTTAAATGAAATGAGACCCTAAGTGTGGAATGCATGAGCACTTATCCAGAAACGGATAAATGAGCATAACGTACAGTCTGAGATACATTTATAAACTTATAATAAATTTTAAGTATGGATTCAAGCCAAATACCTTTTCTCTCAACAAGTTCACATCAGTGACAACTTTGATTTCTAAACGACATATTGCTTAAAAGTCGAGTATTTGAATTTAAAAGAATACATAGAAACTATGAAATGTACTTTTCAGGTTCCTTCATAAGTTTATCTTATCTCTCACACAAAGATTACATTAACCAAACCTCTACCCTGCGCCTATGAACCTTCGTGCGATCGTATACATAAAACCTTCTCTAGGTACAGGAAGTCTAGGCCGCGTGAAACAAGATGACTTGTCTTAGTCTAAATATGGAACAGAATATTACAAGAATAGATTACACTTTAACTGTACAAAATTATGCAGTTAATATAACAAGAATTGACATTACAATAAAACAAAGACATTTAACTTGATAAAACTTAACAAGTGTTGAAAGTGCAATAAATGAGGAACTTCTTGTTACGTTAACATCGGTTTTTTTTACATTGAACTTCTTACTTATTTGATGAATACTCTACTCCATAGTACTCGACTGAACATACTTTAGAAAATATATAGACTCTATTAATTTCCCTTTGTCTTTTTCTGAAAACAACACAATACTTTAAATATTTAGGGAAGTAAAACGCATATAAACACCTCTACCCTGCGCCTATGAACCTTCGTGCGATCGTATACATAAAACCTTCTCTAGGTACAGGAAGTCTAGGCCGCGTGAAACAAGATGACTTGTCTTAGTCTAAATATGGAACAGAATATTACAAGAATAGATTACACTTTAACTGTACAAAATTATGCAGTTAATATAACAAGAATTCACATTACAATAAAACAAAGACATTTAACTTGATAAAACTTAACAAGTGTTGAAAGTGCAATAAATGAGGAACTTCTTGTTACGTTAACATCGGTTTTTTTTACATTGAACTTCTTACTTATTTGATGAATACTCTACTCCATAGTACTCGACTGAACATACTTTAGAAAATATATAGACTCTATTAATTTCCCTTTGTCTTTTTCTGAAAACAACACAATACTTTAAATATTTAGGGAAGTAAAACGCATATAAACACAAATGTTAATTTTTCAGCTGGTTAACTGTTTTTTTTTAATAGACTTAAAGTAATTCTTTTTGAAATTCTTTTTTAAAAAAATGTATTGCATTAAACACCTTTTTCCATTCATTCTTGTTTATATTTCAAGAAGTTCCTCACATTGCAATCTCATATCATATCACAGCTTAGTAAATATATATGCAGTTAATAAATAGGAAAGACAAATATACATATTATTTACATTATCAATATTATTACATGTCTTTTCATCATACATCTGTACATTCAATATCTTTTACCGATTATCATTTCACCTTTTATCACATATATTTCTATCAAAACACAAGCATAACATTTTATTTTTCTTAATCAAAACGCAAAATTCTGAATAATTCTGACTGTTTGATAAATCTCACAGTGTCTTCTTTTGTAATATGAAATGAATATAGAAAAGTTTATTTGCCAGTAACCAAATCCTATTCTTATCATCTTATTTTGCAATCAACGATTGCACACAAAACCGATATTACAGCCCAGCACAAAATTAAACTAAGCTTAAAATTTGGTGTGATTTTGTCTATAACAAAACAAATTACAACTTTGGACGCATATGTGCAGCACAAAGCTAGCAACGCATTATATAATTACAAAAAGAAACTTTACCCTTGTTTTGTAATTCATATGGAACTGTCACTCCGTTTTACAAAAAAAAATATCGCATCTCCTGAGTATATAAAATCCTTCACACAATTATGTGGATGAAATATTGCAATATCGCCCATTTTCAGTCTGTTCATATCACTTGATTTGGTGATAATGTTTGCGTTGACCCATCGGGTAATCTGTACCCCCGAAAACTTTTCATTAACATAATCAGCAAAGTATCAATGGATCATTTTTTTTTTTGAAAATCAGCCATTTATCTGCACAAAAACTATGTATATGCATAAATGGAATGTTTGAATCAATGGTCTGACTCTTGATATGCAATACTATTCCTTTTATCGATATTCACACGATTTGTACTAACAAGATGATTTTGTTTAATGTGACTCCATTAGTTTTCAATCACACAACGTTCAATATAATTTGATAACGATTGAGCAATCACACAATAGCACTCAAAAGTGGATGCGGTCCAAGGAATGTGTATTTTCTTTTGTATAAAGTTATGATCATAGAATCAGTACATCCACGTGTCCCTGTGATAACGTCATAATTATTTCTAGTCCTGACGTCATTTTAGCCCCGTATACTTGTGACGTCATAATTACTTCTTAGGAGGTAGCATTTTCTTTGTCGATTTCCGCTTCTCGGCATTTCCAGGCGAAAACAAAAAGTCGAAACTAAAACATAAGAAAAGGGAAGAAATTCTAAAACAACAATTAAAACAACAAAAATCAAAATTGTTCTTCATTGTCTCCAAAAACCTGCAAAGTAGATTGCAAATTACAACGTTTATCAGCAAAAACAAAAAAAAAAAGAATAAATATCATCAGGATCAGCAAAATTATGCGACACAAATTAATGAAAAACAGACAAAATAAGTCAGGTTGACACATAGAAGAAAAGATATGCACAAATGGAACATGTACTACGATATCACAATAAGATGGAACAAATGGAGCACAACATTTCAGGAAATATTACAAAGCATCGATAACAATGAATAAATAATAATATGTTAACATGCGGGTATAAGTGCAATCTCAAAAAAAAAAAATTAAACAATATCTAGAAATAAAAGCTGTTTATGAATTAAAAGAAGTTTATTCAATTCCTTTAAATATATTTACACATGGTTATATTGACGTTTGATACATTAGTTGGTATTAGACCGAGGAATGTGTAAAATATATGCTTTCCTTACTAAACACCATTATATACAAAGTTAATACTGAATATACATGATATTTTTGTGCTAATTCCCTACAACCATTTCAAGCATTTTCAGTATCATACAGCATTTGATGTCAACTACGCCAACTCATCAATATTTATAAACGGCAAATAACGTTGTTAATCAACAAACTAGACTATCTGAGGAATATGGTTTTCAAGCCTCTACTTCACTGGTTGTGATTTATCTAAATGTTTCCTAAAAATCCCAAAATTTAGCATTTTTATATTTCGATAAATATAAGAATATATGTATCTTTCATGGTTATGTCACTGCATGTTCTACGAGATTTCGCTTGAACAAGGCGACTTTATTGAGTGACTTAAGTTAAGTTGACTAGAAAAACACTTTCATTTCAATTGTAGAATTATTCTGAATATTACCGGTAATCTCTTTATATATATGCCATTCCATTGGCATTAAGCGAGATTTCACACATCGCTATATTTTAGTAATAGCAGATTTGCAAACAGTGATATCACGATAAATGTTGATTGCTTACTTTCACCACAGCTCAAATTTAATTACAAAGAGCAATTCAGCCACATTAACAATGTTACTGTAAAAAGCACATTCGATTTACAACAAACTCGTTATTTATATACAGATGACATAATTGCCTAACATATATTATGTCGATATTTCTTCATTTCGAGATAAAGTTGAGCGAAGTCGATTTCTATTAATACAACAGGTCCTCAATTTCTTTCAGGTTTCCATGAGCAACTTTTATGGTTTGTTTGAGAGTTGATGGTTTAAAACATGATTAATAAAACAACTATTTTGCAAAGTTTGTTCAGGTTATAAGTTAACATAACATTTAGTTCTTACTGATAATAAAAATCACCGGTTCAGCACGATAAATTCCTTACAAATGTTGAAATGAACGTTTCAATTAGATAACCAGTTTCTCGTTTCTCGGGAAAATAATACAAATCAAGAAGTACTTGATTCCAATTGTTAGAAAAGTGAATAAAACTCGTGTGCTTTATATTAAACTTTTAGCTAATTTATAATCCACAAATATAAGCATTAGTTCAGGTACATGTTAATTGGTTAAGAGGCGAGTGGGTTAGCCGGTTAATATCAGATCAAATATAAGTACAAATCAGCTGTCAAATATCTACAATGCACCAGCTCGTCATCTGTCAATCATCTATAATATTTCTTCACATCAGCTGTCAATCAATTTACATGTCCCGCCCAATCAGCTGTGAATCAATTGACATGTTCCGCCCCTTAGTTGTCAATCATCTACAAAACTCCACCCGGACAGCTGTCAATCATCATTTGAGCTCTCCATCAATGGACCGATCCGCTCGATGAAGCGCTGGAAGCTGTGAGAGAATAAAAGAGAGAAGTCCACCACCAAAATATTTAATATTTACAAAGAATTTCAAATATTAATATGCAAGTTTGTGAGGGAAAAAAACAATCAGTGTTCATTAGTATCTATATATAATGGTTAATCATTTGTTTTCTAAATATAAGTACATGTATAATCATAAACAATGTACATATGTATTTTTTTCATGATCGTGGTGATATGTCTTCTACTGCTCGTGATTCTTGTTTGAATATAGACTGAAAATAAAAAGTTAAGAAAATGATATGGTACAAATATTCAAGACCTAGGCCAATCTTAATTGAAACGTTTAGCGATCTCATACAAAAGATTCCGTTTCAAAACTCTCTCAATTTGCGTGTGTGTTGATGAGATTTTCTGAAACAAAGGCGTCTTATATTTAAAACACTTTCAAATATCAAAAGGATATTTTTTGTTTCCCAATCTAAATTCTAAATGAAGATGGTCAAATCTCAAAGGTATTTCATTGCATATGTAACATATGTCCTATACATGAAAATACCCGAGGGAAATAAAAGCGACTGTTACTTATAAAGAGTAATGGCACTTTATTCATTGGCTAAAACTGGGTTTAATACAGTTATAATGCCCATTGAACCCCAGAGGAACTCACATACAAAGCCCACAAACTATACTCGATCTCTCTCGTCCCTAAATGAATTTCTGTGAAAACCAAGTGCCTGAGTGTTACTTCTAATTTGTAAGACCAGGGCCCATATTTACCAAAATCTAAGTACGCTTACATTCTAAGTTCATAGTTAATATCTCGGTTATTACTAGAAATTTCTACTTGAAACATGTCGAATAGCTTGAAATCGCATCAATGATTATGATTATAGCTGCTTGATTGTATATTTCCAGCTAGGAGTTAAGTTTTCACCCACTGACTTAGAATGTAAGCGTGCTTAGATTTTGATAAATATGGGCCCAGTGTTTCCTTTCGCACGTCATGTTTCGTGTCGGTCGTTCGTCGAAAGGGGCCATTCAAGAGGGGCTGTTGAGGATATTGTGGGATTAATGCTCGGTACACTTGACCATTCTAAGTCGTTTTACCATAATTATTGTAGTAAACAATTATTATTGTAAACAATTGTAATATAGAATCATATATGTTCCTATGTTAAAATGCTGCAATGGGATTAATTTATCCTAGTGAAAAAATGCTACCGGGGGATAACCTTATTCCGGGTTTATTCAAAACGCACATCTGATATTCCTAATTTAGAGCGAGTTACTGATGAATAAAAAAGGCTGAAGCAACAAAGCCTTTTATGACATAGTCTATTGTCATGGTCACCAAATGCGTCGGCATGGTCATTGGCATTCATGACCAAGGGTGTCTCCATGGCCGTGTTAGTCAATTTAGTCATTACAAACGAGATACGGATCAAATAGAACCTAAATCGTAATAGTACGTTACTATAAACCCAGGTACAATTTCTATTTTATGTTACGAAACAGTGTTTTTTTAGGATAGGGAGTCGATCAAGAAAACGAAACCGAAAAAAAATCCAACAAATCCCGATAGGTTGCTGTTCATATTGCGAAAATGTTACTGTGGCACTTATTTGTTTGAAAAGAAAATGCTTTAGAAAATTTAAATCCAGAATAGCTAATGTCTATGAATATTGTGCAAATGGCATGAAAAGCAAAATAACGGAAAAAAGGTTACGTTGTAGCCGTCCATTACCCTGTGCCCCGTACGGACCGAGAGGCATTGGGTTACAAAACAAGTTGGTGATCTCTTTGAGTCTTTGGTGCTTTGTCTCGTGTATTGTTGCAGGTCATTAACTCCACAAATGCTCGCAAATTATCTCCAGAATAACGACAACCAATAAATTACTCATATCACAAACATAAAAGGAGATAGTTTAGTGGGTTGGTTTATGGCCCTAGAAAGGTCGCGAATTAAAAGGAGTTTGCGCAAGCTAGGGCTTACTCGAACCACAACTTGAACCGTTCACTCAATCTTATGACCGGTTCATGTTTATTATTTCAAGAATTAACATGTTGATGATATATCAAATCAATACGTCGTGTCTTGAGGACAATTCTATCGCAATAATATATTCGATAACACAACAATTCTTAATTCATTGACTCATAAATGTAACAAAGGCCACTACCGCCGTCCAGATATACTAAATACGCTCCTTGCTCAAAACCCTTAAACGATCAAAACCGGTCACACCCGGGTCCTTGCGGGCTATAATAAAACAACAAACGCCTTACTTGTACCAATGCATAGCCTTGGAAGGGGATAAACTTCCCCTCCGCTCCCCTCCCCCTTTATAACTGTGAGTTATATGGGCCCATGAAACCATGAAACGGCAGCAGCAGGAAATTAAAATGAGTGCCGTGCAAGATTGATGGTTAGACTGGAGAGATCCTGACTGAAAAAAAGTGAATTCATATGGAATATTCTTAGGGTTTATTTTTTCAGGTGTATGTCGGTGCTCTAATGTCTTACACATTCAATATTTATTGGGTCTGTTCAAATACGACGCTTTAATACAGTGAGGAAAAACATTAATCAAGTTAACAGGTTTTTTGTTCGAAAGCCTTATTAATTGCAACCATATCACTCCTGCCAGGGTGTCATTCATCAAGGCAATATTATTCTGGGTTTTGTATCCAAAGCCCTACGGGTATCAAGGCTGGTGACCCTATCGCAATTTTCCAAATACGATCCGACCAGCTTTTTTTTCAAAACTGTCTTGGCCCTTTTCGGTCCGCTTTTGGTGTTGTCTTGAATTCGAAATATTTATTATTTAAGAGTAACTTGAGAGAGAGTTCAAGTAAAAGGATCAGAGATGCTCTTACAGAAATATTAAAGAATTATATTTAATTACCGAATTGCAAATAGAGGGTGTTTGATAAAAAAACTGGTGCTTAAAAAAGGGAATAGAGTTTCTACGCAAATTAAGCTCAAATTTAAAATATTGCATTAAAACCTGAAACAGGTCATGTAATTTTATGATCGATATTGTAATGTGTGTATGCAAATTGTTAATACAACAATGATTATAACATGAAGTCCTTGTGTCAGACTCAATACCATGTATAAAACATACTCAGACAATTATTAAGGAAGCAAATTCTGAGCCAAAATTTTGAAACGTCTCTATGATAAATAACTTAACACACGTCATGGCGTGTCTGATATGATGAATTGTGCTTTGTCGAGGGCTTTCAAGTCTCTTTTGATAAAGCAACCACAGCATTTTTATTGTAAATTTAGATTACAGAATTAGGCAGCGGGTCCAAAGATGAATTGAACACATAGGCCTATACGTGAATCGTTCAATGATCAGGTTTATATTTCAATAAGTAATATAGTTACCGGGATTTTAAAGGTAGAAATATCTTCTCCAGTAGCTTAATAATGAAGTTCGTTTTTAAATTTAAAAATTCACAGTTCAGAACATAAGGTCGAAAAATATCAAAATCGCCCAACATCTTACAAAATAAAAATCAAAACGACTCTTATTTCACATATCATGAAATATCTCCTAACTCACTTAATAATATATATATATATGTAATTGAATGTACCGGGCATGTCAGTTTTGCAACCCTGTCTAATTCGCTCTAGTTGCGACTACATATCATAGCACATTATTGCAAAGACGAAACTCTAAACCCCTGCGACCTAATCTGAAATCACAAAAGGGACACGTTTTATTATGAGCTGACAAGAGCAGTCTGGGTTTTCAATTCCAGATTGTCTGGGTATGGCATCCCCGATGTGTAAGAGGCACTTCAATAAGAGAAGAAAAGTTTTGAATTTAAAAACGTCGAGAGGAGATTGTGCCATTGGCGTAGTTATGGGTTATCACGAAAACGATAGGGTTTTTATAAGAACATATATACGTTAATTAATCCTAATATGTAAAAATAGGAAAAGCATGTATATCTTGTAACACTCTATGATTGTTTTGGAACAATAGCCCAATTTTGAGACAAGACTACCATGACGAAACCGATCTTTTAATCTGTTAAATATGTTTTATTATGGTTTTTTTTTCATGTGTGATTTGGTTGGGTTTAAAAGTGTTCGTCCGTTTCTTAGTGATTATGCGGCAAAAACAAAAGTACATGCGCTAGTCATCAGTCGCCTAGATTATTGTAACTCGCTCTACTACGGCCTGCCTAAGAAGTTCATCAAACAATTACAAAGTATCATGAATTTCGCCGCTCGAGTCATTACAACTATCTCAAGGGAAGAAAGTGTGACAATTGCATGCAAAATCTGCATTGGTTGCCCATCGAGCATCGCATACGATTCAAACTGTGTGTTATGGTTTTCAAGTGTTTACATGGTCAGGGTTACCTGAACGACATGCTCATGACTCATGTTCCACCGAGGCAACTTCGCATAGCAACCTACTAGTTATTCCGAAAACGAACTCAGAATACGGAGAAAGGAGTTTTAGCCATGCCAGAGCACGTGAATGGAATGCAATTCCGTCGTGTATTAGGAACATTAAACACTGAATGGTTTTAAACGAGATCTAAAAACATTTTTCTTAAAGCAGGCATATAAGAACATTAAGTAACTTTTTTAGTACGAAAGGACATTTAGGATATCACCTTGTGCGCTTAGTTATAGGCGCTATACAAACAAGACTGTCCAAGGACAGTGTGCCACATCTTGCTAAAATTAAGAGACGAAAAATCAACTTCTGACGCAATAATTCATACGGGTAATATCAGGCTAAAAATGGACGATGGCGACTTGAGGGATTCACATTAGAAGTAAAGCGTTCGACATTTTGACATTCAACATTCGACGTGTATTACTTTCCGATTACATGGAGTTACTGCTAACATTACAAATATATTACGGGTCGTTAAAAAAAAAACTCCACACATCATTCAATTTGACCATCGAGTCTCGAGGCCTGTAAGATTAAGATATCGCCTGAAATGTTACCAATCGGCGACTGGAACTTGATCTCGAGATATCGCATGAATAGAAAAACTATTTTGATGCATGCGCGACCAGAAGTTGATCAAACGGGGTCGAAAATATCAAAAGGCACATATACAGGTTCAAAGCTTTCATAGGAGGCCAACATTGAGTCTCTATGCCAATCCGTTCTCGAGTGATGGTGTTTACAAAAGAAAGATGATGAACGGATGGACAGACACTTCAAAGCTATAGCCCCGAACCAATAGGTTGGGGCATCAACAAATGCGTCATACCGATTTCGAAAAGGAATGTAAGTTTTCATGTAAAAATATGTCTAAATACACAGCGAAAGAAATATAATTACATAGATGTATGTATTTGACGATCGCAATAGAATGGTGTGTAAAATGTGTACACATAAGTAAAACACAGCAGAACAACTTCGATTATGACGTCATAATCACATCGTCTCAGCATTAATGATGACAAGTGCAACATGTACACTTAAAATGTAAGATATAAGCAGTCATAACTTTGGTTATATAAGCAATAGGTGCTTATAAAGCACAACTGAATTACCCAAGCTCTAAAGGAAAATTTTGAACTTTGTTTCATTCAAATCAGCCCACAACTTTTAGACGAGTAGCACTTTCTAGAAAAAGTTTACGAACTAAACAAATAAATAAATATATATATATTTATATATGTTCCAATCAATAACGACCAAGCGGTGGGACAAACCACGGTTTGCTTCGCAAGCCGTGGCTAATAAAAAAATATATAAACTATATTGTTTTTTTCATGAGTAAATAGGTTAATATACAGGTTAATATTTTTTGTTTAAATATTTGTAATTTTGCATGATAACTATTTCACAGATCATGTGTCTTCCTGGTTCACATCGTTACTTGATGACACTATAGCTAAATGAAAATCAAGGATGTATCACACTTGCTCTCAATTCATTGTATCTATTTTTATAGAAAAAAAATAAGTGTCATTATAAATTTTTCTGATATTAGTTTTCTTTCCTCTGAAACATGCATTTTACATCATTATCTGGCCACCTTAGGGTAGCGTACGGCAGTTGGGGGGGGGGGGGGGGC
>LQRL01069270.1:0-16711 GCA_001703475.1 Hydroides elegans
TACCAAATTGTATTCAAAGTGATTCTTAGAAATAATTTTGTCGACTCATTATATTGCCTCTATACCATGATGTAATGCAGCTAAAACAAAAAAGATATCACTTATATGGAGGTTATTGTAAGTAAGACCAAGAGATACAGTTGGTCCAAGTGAACACTTAAAAAAAAAACAATTATCGTCGTTAACGAATCCAACTTGACATTGCATGTCTGGACGAATTCTGATTTTTATCATTTGATTGTTTCGCTAAAATTTCTCTGTTTGATTACGCTAAATATTGCAGATAGGAGACAAATATATATTTTGAGCAGAGTTACCTTACGAATAATGCTATTTAGAAGATGTAACAAATATGATTAAATTATTTCATGTGATGCCTGTTTCATGACTAATACACAGCGACCTGGAACACAAATAAGTCAATTGAATTATCGGTCTTAGCCGTTCCTCATTATTGCCGCATACTAATAATAGGATGAATAGATAGTTTTACTGTTGGTGCAATTTATTTATGAAATAATCATACACTTAATTGTAGTAATTGGTTCGTAAAATATGCTCCACATTGCTTAAGCGTGACGCTATTAGAATTAAAAGATATAATCAACCCATGCATACTCATTAATATTCTTTCTGAAAAGTGAGTACAATGCATAAACGTGTAATATTAGTCGTTATTGAACTGTAAGGTGTTACTGAATACTGCATTGCACGATCTAAATTAGCATAGAATTGTTTCACTTTGTGGATTAGCTTTCCTGTAAAATTCGTGGAGGATGCATCGAAGAGGATGAAAATTTAAGTGCGATTCAGCTTTCTATATTATTGTTCTGGTGTTGTTCGAAATGGTATTTCATTGATGTTTTTGTAATGATTTGTGTCCTAAAATCGATTTTTTCCCAATAATTTAGTTAAATTTCATCTCACAAAAATGATGCTCATGATGTATATAAAAGTTGAATTTTGTCATTTGACATAAATTTGATATGTTAATCTTGAATGCGTGGAATCCGTCAAACACATAAAACACCAATGATGCATAACTCTCAATAATGTTAAATTGCCTTTTTGACATGTAATTTATTCTGCATCATGCCATCGAATCATATCACTTTGTGCCAATTACATGAACAACCCTTAAGGACATGCCATCGAATCATATCAGAATATTCCTACCCTTGTTTGAATTCAGGTTCGAAATAATCAAAAGCTGATTTATATAGTTTACTGTATTATAACGCTCCATGGCTCTCGCTCTATTGCTCAGCGATAATTATTTCTAGCAGTTGTGAAATTAACATGTTAATCCTCAACATAAGCGTCTTGGTCTGATTTAATCGCAAACTTAATGCCATTTAGGAGTCATATGGGTAATTTAGTTTGCGTATAAAAACATGTATATCTAGACAAGAAACCCAGTACAAACTCCAACAATGCGGATAATGATGCTCGGAGCCACAGTGTTGCTGACACTAGTCTTGCTTTGCATCTTGCCAACACACAATTTTTTCTACTGTTTTTAAAAAGGTCATTTATGTTTTCAGACAAATTTAAGTCTAGCTTGAAGCAGCCTTTTTGAATATATGATTATACTCTGTTTTTGTTGGAAAATACTGCACTTACAGAATCAATAAATGTATTCAATTGTTAAGCAATATTTATGATAATATCAGCATGTGACCTATGCAATTGATGATAATTCTATTATCATTATTTTGCAGAAGATCTAAACAAACTATTTAGAAATAAAAGTATTAAAATAATGTGTACAGTGGGTAATGTTATGTATCATAATGATGTCGTAAATTACATACAATTGCTATAAAAACACCTTACATATACTGTTATGAGTATTTTATTTCGAAGAATGTAATACAAAATATATTTTCACACTATTAATACCAACAAAGTGCTATACATACACATTACACATAAATTATCAATAGGATTAAAGGCTAGTTCATAAAGCGAATGACCACAAGTTGCACATTTTGCATTTTCAAACAACAGTTGTTATCATAATTACACGTTGAAATCGACAATTTGTTTATTTTATTCCATATATGATATACATACTTTGCTTTTAAACATATTAGGCCAAACAACAATACATTGTTCTGCATAAAGTTTCTCAGTTTCTTAAAGAAAGTGCAGCCAGTATTAAAGTATATAATTGATCATAAGTAAACTCACTGACATACCAAAAGACACAAAACAGTTTCTAGGGCCATTTTTTAAATTTTGCAATGTTAGGCAAGACTAAATAAAGAAAATTTTACTAGTACAAGTACAAGTGATAAAATCCCAATTGCAATGTAGTTACAAAATACATGATTTTACATATAA
Source organism: Hydroides elegans (assembly GCA_001703475.1). NCBI lineage: Eukaryota > Metazoa > Annelida > Polychaeta > Sabellida > Serpulidae > Hydroides > Hydroides elegans. The sequence goes on from LQRL01069270.1 coordinate 2,347, forward strand.
GTACATCAAGTCAGAAGCATAAGATAGTATTTGCGTAAATTCAAACTTGATAATGCTTTCATAATAGAGAGGACATATCTCTTACTATATTTCGGCTTTCAACTCTGATTCACCATCGTTTATGACAAAATAGTACATATACCAATAGTTTTGGTGTCCGTTTTCTTTTGCGATTATTAGTTGATCATTTCTTTTAATTATCAGTCATATTCACACAACACGCGCTTTGCTTGTCCACAAACATCATTAATCAGCCCTGCATAATGAGTAGGATTAAGGAACGTGCAACCTTCAGCCCCAACATTGTACGGATCATCGGAAACCCAATTCCCAACTCCTGGCATTGAACTTGCATTTGCTGTAGTGATCCAGTTTGCAAATTCCATTGGCTCATTGGATCTGGACCATACCCACGTGTTTTGAGCTGGAGCATACCATGCGCCATGCCAAATCCACCATCCAAACATATCACCAGTTATTGGTTATGCATCTGGAATACGTATTATGTAACCGTATGGATGGAAGTATGCGCGAAATATTTTGATATTGCTATATATTGCAGCAATCCTGCATTACGCCAAAGTATTCATTATAAACTAAAAAAAGTACAAAAGTGATATAGAAATCCATGAATCATTTACTTATATTTTGAATTTAGTGGTTATATTGACAGTTTTGACATAAATTGATCAGCCACCAAATAAAGCAAGAAATTGTTTACCATGTAAAACGTTGTAGACGAATTCATTTTCTTCAACAGAATTCACTTCTATAACGTAACCTTGATGACCCTCACTTTGGCATAAGTTTTCGGCGTCAACGTATCTTTCTGCGACATCAAACACCTTGTAGCAATGACCAAAAGCATGGTACTCGCAAATACCACCAGCTAAAAAGCAAATATAAATACGTGTAAACACTAAAGCTTAACATTACAATATGAATTAAGAGGCTTCTATGTATACCAGTGATACATCATTCATGTATTGTTTGAAGTAGATTATCATGAATGTCTACATAGTTCGTGGCCTACGGTAATCTACGGACCCTTGAATTGTGATGAACATATTACATATATCAAAATTTGTAATGTATATATTACATTGTTTTGTTCTTAAACGTTCAAAGAAACATCACAATCACTACATTCTACATTCCCGTCAATATAACGACTAACATTATTATTTTGAAACTAAATATAATGCATTACCTAGGGTTTGATCCTGTTTCAAATATAGAAAATCGAGATTGAGGTCTTCCGTAAGAGGTTCGCTTGCAAAGATACAGTGTTCACAAAACGAAAAATATCGAAATCCAGCACAAGCTTCTTGTCGCTTACATTCAACTTTACACTTATAGAAAGTTAATGCGTTATCAGTCCTGATGCACGACAGATAAGGAAGATATTCGTTGATGTGCAGTTGAGTTAGATCCAGACTACGAGCATGAACTAGTGAATTTCGGTTTACACATACTTTCGCTGATATGAATATGTGTAACAGCGCTGCGAAAAACAAGAGAAGTAGATTAAAATCCATGTTTTTTATCCAAATCACAATATATCTGTACAAATTATGTTTGAATTACTTCTTTGAAATGATTGTGGCCGACTTCATATATTGTGACCATGCCATGGCTTTATACTGCTATAACAAAACAATGAATTCGGTCATAGTTTGCTTAAACGCAGGTTAAGGCTAGACCCAATAATGCAGTTGATCCAAGTGAACATTTTTCAAATACAATTACCAAAGATAATAAACAGCTTAACATTGTCTAGTCTAGACAGCAGCAAACCAAAATGTGAAACGTTTCACAGAAATATAAACTGAATTTTATTTTAAGAAAATGCTCTTCCTCATCCATAGAAATATTCTGTTCAATATTTCAGATATAGTAGAAATAATACTTCTCTTAAGCAGAGAGTTACTTTACATATTTCATTCTTTAAAATATGTAATGAATTTTAATAAAGTATTCCATGCGATGCCTGCATTTCATTGACCTATGACTTATACTTAGTAACCTAGAACGTAAATAAGTCAAGTTAATGATGGGTCGCAGTCGTTCATTATTTCTAACTAATGTGTATAAATAGGATGAATTGACGTTATCAGTTCTACTGTTAAAGCACATCATTTATAGATTAATCATATGCATAATCATGGCAGCTAGTTTATGAAATATACCCTACGTTGCTCAATCGTTTCGATCTTTGAAATCATTAACCTAAACAACCGATGCATAATTGTTACAATTAAATGCAATGAATAGGAGTGTAATAATCGATCTTATGAAGTGCCATGGCTTTATTCTGATGTAACAAAGAATGAAATCGAGTATAGTTTACAACTACGAAGGTTATTTGAGGTTAGACCTAAATATCTAGCTGATTCAAGTGAAAACTTTAAAAAAGATCATAGTTAAACCAGTCAATTTAACATTGGCTGGTCTATGCAACATCAATGAAAAAACGGAAAAAAACGGTGAATTTACTTTTGTAATTAGCTAAATATGTTCTGGCTGTTATTTAAAAAATATTATTAAATCGGCTAAAGTATGCCATGTGATATCTGCATTAAATAAGCTACTAAGTAAACAAAAAGGTCAAGTAAAAGATGGTTCGTAGACGTTCATAATTACTCACCGATGAGTATTAATATAATAAATATAGTTATATACTTAAACTTGAAGGTTTTATGTTGAAGCACATAAACTGAATTAATCATAGGCATGGTTAGTGCAACACGTGCGTGAAATTATTCCCACATATTTCTTTCTTGTCGATCTTGGAAATGATAGACCTAATCAACCGATGCATATTCATTAATATTAACAATTTATAACAGTTATGATTGAATGCAATGAATTACAGTGAACTACTCGACCTAATTGAGTTTTATGGTATTATTCGGCTATAACAAAGAGTAACCTTGGTCATGATTAACTATTAAGCAGGTAATTTGAGGCTAGATTCAAATATTCATTTTATCAAATTAAACACTTAAACAAAATTACCATAGCTAAACAAGCCAGTTAAACATTGTCTAGTGTAGATAGCAGCAAACCAGCATGTTTACACGTTTCACCGAAAACATGTTGAATCCGATTTTATTACATACCTATATCAAAAATATATCAGAAAAAAACTAAGAGTGTAATATTTTCCAACGTCTTCACTTTAGCCTCGCCCACCTTACGTTATTCTTTGTAAACTCCACTTTTTAGTATCTATAAAGACAAAGCAATTTAAAGTTAATTTTGTCAAAGAATGGCACCATGTTGATCTGAACACTTCATTTTATGATGTGTATACTGTAAATATTGTATTATTTAAGAAATATCATAGTTTGATGAAAGAGCTCTGTGTTGCTTATGAGGGCAGCGACCTAAAAAAAATAATACATTTAATTAATCAATGACTTATACTCAGCGATATAGGAACAATAAGTCAAGTGAATAAAGGGTTATAGCTGCTCATCATTACTAACTATTGAATATCAATAGGATGAATAGTTGTATACATTCAACTGTCAAAGCAGTTTGTATGAATTAATCATAGGCATAATGAGTGCAGCAATCTAAAAGATAATTAGTCAAGTGAATGATGGGTTGTATCTATTAATAATTGCTAACTGCTGAATATCAATAGGTTGAAAATATATGTATACAGTTTAACTGTCGAAGCAGATTATATGAATTAATAATAGGCATAATGAGGGCAGGGACCTAAAACAATAATATATTTTATTGATCAATGACTTACACTCAGCGACATGAAAATAATAAGTCAAGTTTATAATGTGTCGTAGCTGTTTATCATTACTGAATATTAATAAGATGAACAATTGTATACAGTTTAACTGCAGATTTTATGATTTAATCATACGCATAACGAGGGCAGGGTTCGTAAAGTATGCTTCACATTGCTCTATTATGACTTTAATATAAATAATAGATCCAATCAACTATGGTCTACTCAATATCATTGACCTCATATCATAGTTTTAAATAAATGCAATATGTAACGGTGTAATAATCGACCTTATTGAACTAGAAAAAAAACGTGTTTGATACTGTATTGCACTTGACCGCATAGTTGATTTAACATCCTTAAGTTCCACTGTGTTGATTAATTAACTGCCGTTTTTGGTATTTGAGATTTTGCAGAATATTATGCGGATGAAAACGTAAGATGCTCTTTAGCTTATTTTTTAGGTTATTGTTTAGTTATTGTTTAGTGTTATTTGGATGTAAATTCGACCGATGTTATTGTTTAGCTATGCAGAGAAGATTTCTCGAGTATTTATGTTTCTATTGTTGCTTAAACCTTTATCTATAATTTTAGTAATGGATGCGCATGTCTATCACATAGCGAATTCTTATCCAGTTTTTCCACGAGATCTATGCAAATGATTTATAATAAAGTTGTCATATTACATGTTTTAGGAGTTATATGAACCCATTTAGATCTAAGTACAAAAATAACATAATTGATTTAGTACATTTATACATATTCAATTGATAAACCACAAATCTTCATCGAAGTGTTTTTAAATACCTGTTGACATTAATGTTGTAACGACTGGGGCATATAACATTTTAAAATAATCAATGTAAAACGCTTATTTTCAAATCTAGGATAACAATCAGATGTTGATATCGATATATTTCCTGAATTATTACGCTCTATGAATATAATCTAGAAGTATTCATATTTAAACTTTCACCTCAATAAAAGTTGCTCGGTCTGTAAAAATAAACCGCAAACTAAATGTCATTTAGTGATCATATGGGTCGCTTTGTTTGTATATGAGTAACATGTAGACCCATACCACACATCCAATGCAAAGACCGATCATGTTGATGATAAATGATGCACGGAGCCAAGGTTTGGCTGTCGCTTGGTTTTCTTTGAATCTTGCCCAAACTATAATAGAAAATAATATTATTGAGTATAGATTATTTATCAATGCAATTCAGTTTTACTTTACAAACAATGTGATATATATTTGAAAACGGAATCCCTTTTATATATATTTTCGATACGACTGGATCAATATACATTTTGATAAATTATAAGTATAGGCATATATATGGAGGCTTTAAATTTCTAGCTGCCAAAAAGTATTTTAATATTCTTGTACACATGATAAGTTTGTTTAGAATTGGAAAAGTTTTTACTTAAATTGTCTTAGAAACATTTATTGCACATTTTTGGATAATTTGACAGGTGACTTGTATTATAAATTTGATCTATCTATAAAAGCTTATAAAATGTTATCATGATACAAATTTATAATGTTTTGCCCCATCACATGTTTGCACTGTTGCCATATGTTTCTTAAATTTGCCACACATCATTGTATCAAAACATTTATTATAAAACTTTGTCAGATTATAAAAGTCTTGTAAAAATATCTACTATGTTATCTAAAGAATGAAAACAAATATGATCGATCTTAAAAGCGAATAAAACAGCTATCAGACTTAAGGTGCTGTCAGTGGCCTTTTGGTTTTTTCCTGCGTCTGCGAAATAAGTATTAAACATAGAAATCAGTCCGAAAACGTTCCTGCTGGGTTGGCTCTATTTATTACAATTTATTACAAATCAGGGTTTCGGTAAATTTTGCAGGCCTGTGACAGCACCATTGTGAATAATTTAAAGTCTAATGACAAACCCTAATTGAAATCTTACCCGTGAGCCAAAATGCCAATTTTCCAAGCGGCCAGCAGCAAAATATGAAAATGCAACACGACAACGCAATAAAGCCGCAAACTTGTGGTCGCTCGTCTCTTGACGTATATATAATATGTGTCGATTGCCCTGGCTGCGCGATGAAAACCGTCTGATTAGAGGCATTATGTGTTGGTTCATTTCTCGTAAAGCTCTGCAATGTGTCCTCTTGTGGTGTTTGGTTGGACGACGCAATGGGTTGTGTGTAGTTTGATTGAATGTGGGCGCTAGATGAGTCATATTGTAATTGTGTGTAGGGGTTCATAGTTCAGGAATCTATAGAAAAAAGTGCATGAAATCATACTATGCAAGATTTAAATGAGTATAAAACATTGTTATTTTAATATCTAAGATACATGTTTTTAAGATTAAACATATTACTATAATTTTGCAAAACGCTTAATTTTCATGATAAAATAACAAAACATCAAAAATCCAAAACACCCCTGAAACAAATGATAATAAGTTGACGTGTCACTATCAAAAGTCAATTTAAAACACTCTATCACATTCAGCTAACATTTAATTGTGGTTCAATAACCATGCCATTATGATTCATGTAAAACATATATTGCCGTGGTACTCAAAACGGCCAATTAATTATTAGTTAATGGAATCAGTTTAAAAGACCTCAGTCTAAACGGATGTTTCCTTGCAGACAGAGAAGCAAAATGTCAACACCTTTTAGATTATTGAGATTGATATAAAGTGAAATATCAAAATAGTTCATAAGATATAATCGGCGATACCAGACTATAACAATCAAAGGGGAGGGTCCAAACGATGGTATTATATTCCAATTTGGTTTTTGTGTAAGGTATATAGCCGTTGTGTTTTGGTTGTTGAAACTACATCAAACGTTTCTTTAAGCTTTTTAAGCTACTAGTACTGCTCCCTGTTCTTTCATTTATTTCATCAGACAAGATATTCCTATTTCATGGCTCTACTAATGTCATAAACTGCGTTTATAATATGCGTTAAATATTAAGCTGATTTCCATTAAATTTGTTAAATGACTGAGTATATCTAGAAAAGATATAGTTTACCGTTTTATCAACCAGAGACAACATGCGTACCAAAACAATCGCTATCGCAAGGCAAACACAAGTGATATCAGTGTGTTATTATCCAACAAAACGCTTTGTTTCGATATCAATTGATTATATAGAATTAAATAAACCATTAATCATATAGTATATTTGTATATTGAATAAAATATAGCATTGTTTCAAAAATAAATAAATTTTAAAATGAATAGATATTTATACATTAAACTTCAACAACTATGTTTTTCTACATTCACATTACTGAACTGCACTTTAACGAACAATAATTGAATATACGAACTCAAGATACAAATGGTCCATTTGATAGGCGTTTTTCATCATTCTTCTCACGTTTAATGTATTTTCGTTGATAATGCAGGGTCTAATGCAAATTTCAATTGCTTGCACGTTTTTGCATCTTGCTAGGAGAAGGCATATCCCTTAATGCAATTCTAATTAAGATGTTCATTTAGCTTATTTGTTATCACAAATGATGGGGTAATTTTGCTCGTAAAAATAGAAAAATAAAAGCTAACATAATCTAGTCATCAGAATCGACCCCCTTTTTAATAAAAAAAAACAAACGTAACCGAAAAGTTCAAATGCATACCACAGTTAACTATTGATGCATTTTACTATTTCGTTATAAATTTCAAAAATAAAAAGCTATTGAATCGTTTATATTAGGTAAAGCAAACGTATATTGAACACAGGATGGTTGGTATCTTTTAACATAATCTAGTGATCAGAAAACTATCCTCTTCTAAACATAAATAAAACAAGATGATAGAGCACTCATATGATGGGTTCGACAAACATATATGTCATATATGCAAAATAAATCGAGAATCATATAACAATGGCTCATTAAAACCATCTACGCTCCATGTTCCGTATTGTTTAATGCTTTAATACATATTATTTTAATATATAGAAAGGTGTCGGACATGGCATTTTAAACATAATTGACTGATTTTAATACCTGCGAAATTGTCGTAAACAAAAGGATCGCAGGTAACAAAAATAGCTGAATAGTTCAAATGCATCCCACAAGTAACTATGGCAACTTTTTACTATTTCGGAATAAATTTCAAATATGTTCTTATAAAATACTATCTATTAATATATTTGTCCAAATGGATTTTACATTTTTTAGATAGGCAACGTCAAGAACACATTCAATCGACTACACAATGTGTAGAGTTCCATCATTATTGTGGAGCATGAAGTTGCTTGATCCAACAACAATCCCGTGCAATTGGCAAAGTATTATGCCTAGAAAGCCAGGAGATTTAGTTTGTTATTAGATGCTTACTAATGGTCATGCTCTTCCATAAGTAATAAGTTGCAGACACTGAGACAATATGGTGCCAATCTACAGTAAGCCCCCAGCTTATCTACCTTGTGTAATTGTATCAGGTTTGCTATTTATGCATAAATGATAAATAGTAGAACTGCATCTTATTGATTAGTTCGGCACTGTCAATTTATTAACTTTTTTAGAAAATCTAATCAATATTAACTTGAGTCACTTTTTAATTAAAAATAATATCGATGCAATTAAAAATGCTTTTATTTAGGTATATAATCAATACAGTATTGTGTGATTGAATTGAAACTGTTCTCAACAATCGATTGTTGCTTGTTGAACAGAGGTCACCAAGTTTGATATATAGGAGTAATAAAAAATCCATACTTAGCACGTATGTTTGAAAATCACATCGATATAATCTGTTATATTAATCTGTTAAATCGACAGCTGATAACTAATTCAATTGATTTAAATTCATAAGTGTCCTTCAAGATATCGACGTCATTAAAATACATTAGAAAAGAAATAAGTGGAATTATAGGGTTAACGCACACTTGACGTCACATGTTCCTCACAATGTCAAGTGAACTGAAACAAATCCGACGAGTGCAACCAACATAACGTGACTTTACAATTTTAATATTTTGCGCTCAAAGTAAAGATAATGTTGTTTATAGATTCAGCTACCAACACGATTGAACAGGAACCTTATCATGTATTGCATTGTTAGAAAGCTAAAATTATTGAGTTTGAATAATGCAGTTCAAATGTTATTGTAGCACAATACTACATTTTTTCTTTAAGATATAATAACATATTCTTTTGCGGATTGCCTTTATTTAGAAAGTTGTTTTAAGCACACGTGAGAAGCGTCTACGCATTATGTGAATGAACTATCTGAAATCGAATATACTTATAAACTTATGATAATAATACATACGGTTTACCAAACAAATTCAAATACAGTTTAATTTTAAAATTCAATCATAAGGCATCAACTTGTGAATATGTAAGTTTTAAACGCTTTTTTTTTTGTTACATCATTTGTAATATATGTGACAAAATATTCATAAGTACGATATTTTTATGTCATTATCTAGGAAATAAATATTTAGTGCTGCGTATTATTTGATATATCTAAACATAAATCTGACTTTTAAAATATACATAACAGAAGCATAGTCTAGTATTGTGGCTAAACACATACGGCTGTTTTAACTGCTATACTGTCCAACACACAAGCAAATTGGCTTAACTCGATGCACGGCAAGTGTTAATACATAATAAATGGAGTTTTCTATGCAAATTATCTATTTAAAAAAGTCTTTTTAAGCAGGTTTCTAGTTATATATTTTGATTAAACTTGTTCAAAATATAAAAAAAAGAACTACTTTTAAGTAAAAAGATTACTGCTCAGCTCAGTCGACAACGGAATTAGCAAGAAAAATATCAAACCCCTTTGATACCATTACAACTTATAATATAGTTACACAACTACATAGTATCTCACATTAATTACATTAGCATATGTGATGTTGGTTAAAACTGTATTTAAATAAGCAATTGTGCTGCAAAATCCCTTTTCAACAACGAAATGCAACCAGTTATAGTTTTGACAGCAATGTGTTTAAGGCATCTACATATATATATCATACATTTTATTGCTTTATGTCAAAACTCAGATGTAGTTGTTGGGACCATCTTCAAAACAATGATGATGTGGTTTCCAAAGCTGTTTACATGGATTTAGATGGAGACGGAGCGAAATAATTGGCTTAAGAACATGCTGCATTTGAGTGAAGTTGGGATAGCTTTACAAAACTAAAGTGGACGATTTGGACAGCCGTGTACAATTTGTTTGAAATACTTAAAACATTGAATATAATACTAATACGAAATAACGAACATCAATATATAGTTTAATTATGCATTTGGGCATTAATACGGAATATTAACGGATTGCCGTGTCATATCCATATATATTAATATTCAATGTAAATAATAGGACAGGAAAAGACTAATATTTGTGAAGCCGTTTGATTTTGACCACATGATATAAACGAATAAGATCTAAAATAGCATTTTTATTAAGATGCACACAGATATTATGAATTATAACTATATGTTTATCATATATACTTCATATGAACTTAAATATAGAACATTATATGTCAACTCCAATCGAATAGACTTTAAAAATATTACATTATTGATGTGAATACATCGATTTTGGCTAAAGAAATTATATCTTTTTATAGGTTCGGATCATTGAAATATATTAATATATGAAAAAAACGATTATTTTCTCATTTATTTGAATTAAAATTATATAACACAGTAGGTGAATATATCTACTAGTTTTTGAAACAAAAAATCGTATCGATGTAACTATCAGCATAATGAATGTGATGAATGCAACATTGCAATATTTAAAAAAAAAACTTTTTTTTAACATTTGATTTGCTCTTTCATGTCAGAGGTTGCCAATTATGATAAATCGGATATTTAAGCGTCAAAACAACCTAAATACTTAACACTTTGTAATGCTATGTTTATAAAAACACATCGATAAAATCTTTTTTTCCTGTTATTAAAGCAACATATGATGATGCAATTCAATAGGATAAAATCACACTTGCTATCAAAGTCATATAAAAGATACACTTGAAAGTACTTAAGCGGGATTATAAAGTTAACCCACACTGAGTATCTCTTGTTGCTCACAATGTCAAATGAACTGGAACGAATCTGATGGCTGTAACCAACACATCGTGACTTTTTCAATTTTTTCAAATTTCAATAGTTTTTAAAGTAAAACATGGATGTTAATAGGATTTGCTGCCACAGCAAAAGGGCATGAACTTTATTGCATTGTTAGAAAACGTAGATTATTACCAATATCATTGCAGTTAAAAACGCCATTGTAGTGAAAAATTGCATGTTTTTCTCTAATTTACCTATAATGTGTCTATAAAATACAATACATTAATATTTGCGTATTGCCTTTAGCTGTTTGAGGCACACGTGCGGTGCCTCCACACATTATGTGAAGGGGCTATCTAAAATCGATTATCAAATGATCACACTTTTGAACGGAAATTGATAATACATAAGGTGTTCAAAACAAATTAAAATTGTTATCTAAACATTAAGGATCAACTTGTGAAAATGTAAGTTTTAAAAAGCAAATTTTAGTAGCATCACATGCGACATTATATTTCAAAGTAGGATATCTAATGGCAATATCGGGGAAATCAATATTAAGTGTTGTGTATCATTTGACATACCTAAACTTTAATCTGACTTTCATGTTAAGATACTTTTTGTCTGGAATGCATAAAATATAATATATTGTACTAATTAGATATAATGAGCAAAACATCTAGCATTGTAGTCCCAAATCATGTGTATATATATATTAAAAAGATTATATATATATGAATCAATATATTTTATATTTCAAAATAGGGGATTATTAGGGTTCAGTCATCGGGTAGCGGCACGCCGCCACGCCGCAGATCATTTATACCAAATTGTGGGGTCTGCGGCAAATTTGCCGCTGCCCGATGACTGCACCCTTAAGGGGTTATTTTCAGATCGCCGTATCATATCCTTATATGTATATTTAATATATTATCGTAGGGCAGAAGGAAGAATAAAACACATTAAAGACCTGCTATGGACAAATATTTAACCGTTAAGTTTCAATTTACATAATTCTTTTCAAATATGTATATAAATAATAGTATTTTCAAATACATAAAACTCTATTATTTTAGGGCAAGAACAGGGCTAACATTGTGTGTCATCGTCATGTTTATGGCAGTGATGGTTGACCTAAGCAGCAGCACGTGTATTCTTTCAAAGTGTCTAGGTAAGTGTCTATGCAACTTAAAGTCTAATATTTGAGAATAAATGAAATGATTAATTTCTGTTTTACTATATATGTTATGATCATAAAGCGCGCATTTTTGTTTTTAATTTTGTTTTTTGTTAAGATTAGTCACTTATACGAGATTCACGATGTCGACTTTATTCACATGGTTAAACACTATACAAATAGATTAAACAAATATAAAAGATTAATACAAATATTTTTATACAGCAAAGTACGTTTAGGGATTTTATTTTTGAAAGAAATGTGATTTCTCATACGTCACTCATTCAATGTCATAATTGTTTTATAAGCTCTGTTATTTTTACTGAAGATCCCGGCTGTAGTGACACATCTTGCAAAAGCTGTTGCAAATCAGTTCAACATAAATCTTCAGTTAAAGAGTAAGTACATTCGAATTCCGCTGATAAAATTAAAATATGATTTATTAACTATCCCAATTAAACTGTATAATAACCTGTGTCATTTGTCTCATAAACTATAAAACGTCTTTTTCTTCATTTCAGTTTTTGTGGACAGCACTTCTGTGCTCCTGACGGAGGAACTGATCCTACATTCTAATATGAAGCAACATATAAGATATGAGCAATATGTTAGAATAAGATGCGACTTAATATGATAGAAACGTTATGGCCATTATAAGACATGGAATAATAGACAAAATAATACATGGGTCAACCGAAGTTCCGCTGTAACTTTTATTTCAGGATATTGCTCTTACTAGTTTGTTCACATATGCAAAAATTGGCTAAACAGCAGTTAAATCTAAGATACAATTATTTTATAAACATGATAAAATTATGTGTAAATAAGTTTTAAATTTACTGGATAATACATTATATGATATAAAGCAATTTATCGATCAATTTATTTTTGCAATTACAACAAACTATAACAATTAATAGTCTTAGTTATGCATGAATAAGATTTTAAATGTAAATGTATAGCGTTTATCAAACAGAGTGTGGTAAAAAAACACCTAAATATGCCTTTAAACAAAACTATATCGTTTTCGATTATCTTGAATTAGATGCGTTTTCTTTCTCCTCCCTTATTGATTTTATCATATGAAATTTAAAAAGTAATTGTATCAAGATAATAACGGATTTGAAATCTTTGCCAGAAAAGGTGTTAATTTACGGGTGAAATAATAAATTCAGTTCAAAAGTCCTTCTGTTATTCTACAAATCCTGTGATTGGCAAAGGAATAACATGGCGAAAAATCTCGGTCAAAATGAAAGAAGGCAAATTATGACATTTCAGCTGTTTGTGTTTTTTTTCATGTGATAATACATGTCTCGCTCTATTTGAATATGGGAAAGCATTCTTCAACAAAAAATATCGTTTATTTAAGGGTGAAATTCTGTTCGAACGGATATTGTGTCACAAACAAGTATATCTGGTTAAACTTATCATTTAAAGGTACGGACAGCCAGCCGCGAAATATTTCGCAATCGCAAATTAATTCAAAGAAAATATAGAAACCCAGCGATATTGAATTTTGACTAGGTCCCGAGCGATGTTGCGAAATCTGTTCACGCAGAATTTGCAATTGCGATATCAGATATTATTTGGTAAGAAACAGTGCAACAAACAATGTTTAAAACTGAATGTTTGTGAGATTGTGATTTCTGTCTTTGCGATATTGCGAAATCAATTGCAAAGTCTGCGAAATTCTTTGTTTAGTCTAGTTAATTTTAGGAGTTTCTAGGGACAAACTAGTCATTATACGTAATGCATCTCTTATATCAGTGACTATTTCTAAGGTTGCAAGAGATTTTGGGTTTTTTTAACTGCAATCATATGATATCATGACATCCATTTTGAATGAAAGTAGCTTCATTTTATAGTCACGTGTGTGACCAGGCCCCAATAGATAATCAGTCAAAACACATAGGTTTTACTAAGGAAATATATTACACACTTACTTTTCTATTTAATCAATTCCTTAAACCGGGGGGGGGCAGAGGTTAACATATTAAAGAGTCTACATGTATATAGAAACTCGGTCCAAAAGGATTCGCACAAGGAATCTATAGACTCTTTGGGACTCATTTCATCAATATTAAGTGTCATGTGTATTTTCTAAATACTTAAGTTAAAAAATACAATTGGACTATAGTATAAGAATGCGTGCAATAAATATGGCAAAGTTTAGAAGGCTATCTTAGAAAGAAACATTCAAATTAATAGAACTTGTGCAACAAAATACGCCAATTTATGATATATGCTCTGAAAACTACAAGGATAGAGTTCTGCTCGAAAACATTTTCGGTAAGATTGCCAGGCAATTGGAAATAAAAGGAATGACATGTAAACTCAAAATATATTTTATTATTCAATATCTATCGAATCGGTGAATTTGTGTTGTATTC